>VKOC01022417.1:0-45728 GCA_009364415.1 Spea multiplicata | reverse complement strand
TCCGGAGCGGTCACAGCCCAACAAAAGGTTAGTGTTTGGTGGCGCTGGATGCCTCCTGATCGAGGCATTCCAGCGACACCATTTAAGTTTAGGAGGCGATCGTCGATCGCCTCCTAAACGCTTTTAAAACGGGCGTCCGCCGCCATACAAAGTATGGCGGTTGTTGACGCCCCATGGAGGGGCCAGAGATGGCCCCTTCATGCCGATCGCGGCGTTGCTGAATGCCTCGAGGTCGAGGCATTCAGCAACGTTTTTTGGGTGCAGAAAGCGAAAGTAGATCGCTTTCTGCACCCGTTTAAAGACGTGCCGGTCCTGGCACGTCAATTGTCGTAAAGCACAAGCTTTTACGTGCCGTGCCAGGACCGCAATTGTCATCAAGGGGTTAAAGACATCACATTGGAAATTAATACATTGACATTTTTACCTTTAGCAGTTAAATGTAACGCTCTCAGAGTTGGCTGGTATATTGTATTCTATTAATAAACTGAAAGCTTTTTTTTATGTTCATAAACAGTTTATTTTATAGTACTGGCGAGATTATAAGTAGTGGTATAGCCACAATAAATTGGTTATGTGCTAAAAGTGTATTCTTATGCTGTGCAAAACAATATTATGATGTTATTGTTCAGACCGAAGCCAGTAATGTATTTTAATGTTTGACCATAAGCAAAAGGTAAAGATACAGCTGAAAAAACAGATATCCCCATTCACCTCAATCAAGCCCTAAATATTTCTTGTATGAAGGCCTCTGTTCATCTGACACTAGGAAATCTGAGGACAGCAAGCTGACCAATTCCTAGTCAACAATGGACTAACTATATCATTTGCAACTACGGTAACTGCCTTAGTCTCCATAAAGTTACTTAGAAGATCAGGAAACCTGTTGTTTGCTTTGATCACCCATGTGACTTCCCCAATAGCCTTGTCTTAGCTTAGCATTGGGCTAGGTTTATTATCAGTATGCATGAACCCAGATATTTCAATATCACAGAAAATATGGAAACTGCACAGCCCTGGATTGAAACTTTATTCACATATTTTTTTTACTATTTTACTGTTTGGGGTTCAATATCATTATAACCAGTAATTTTTAAATGAAAAAATGATATAATTACCCAAATATAGCTCATGGATTTCAAATCTCTGGTGTGGAACCTGGTACCAGAGGTAGAGCAATGACTTATTATGAAGCAGCAGAGAATGGAGAAACTGGCTCAGCCCAGAGCTGAGTATTGGATGGCAGAGGAAGATTTGCTGTAAGCCAAGTCTGGGATAAATGCCCAGAGTTGTCTCTTTCCTCCTGGTTGAAGTTGGTCTTGTCATTTCAATGTAATATGTTAACTTGGCATTAACGTATCCAAATGCTGAACAATTAGGCATACATATGCTTTTTTTATAAAGTGCAAAAGCAAAGTCTGCGTGTTCCATGTGAATTTCCGTCACTGAGTCACTACAGTATCATTCAATGGATATTGTTGAGACAACTTAACCGCTATATATTTCTGAAGATCATTTTCAGTGTATAATGTTAACATTATTAGTATGTTAGGTGACTGGGCATTTCTTGTGGGGCTTACTTTAGAATTAATACATGCTTGTGCTGCTGACAGGTAGTTAGAATAGGATCACATTACTGGGGATGTCCAAAAGCTGAAATGTCTGGGTCAGGACAGGCACATCTTCCCATAGTTACACAGTCATCCATAGTGTGCAAACCTTCTAGGTATAGTAAAGCAGTACTTATATTTTTCATACCACAAAGACACTATGACAGAGTTGTTTGCACAAAACATAGGATAGGCTGCTCCTGTCCTTTGGAACACTCAACTTGGTTTATGAGATTCTTCCTTTGTTTTTAGTCCTTCAAAAAACCCTGTGTGGTATTCCACAATAGACATATACACATTTTGCATATCTCACATTTGTGGAACCCATTAATCACTTTAATTTGGGTGACTTTACACAAAAGCTGAAACGATTCAACTAAGAACACAAGCCTTATTAAATAAACCACAATATAATTACTGCTCTGAGCAGTGTTACACTATTGTGAACTAGATTTTTTAAATGTGAGATATTTCTACACATATAATTACATCATATTGACGGTACCTTAAAATGCAAACAACCAATGAAAACTTCTGACCATGCTTCTTCTTCAAATGGTATGTTTCCATCAATGACTAGGTTGGCTCGGAAGCGCTGGATCAGCCCCTTAACATTCATGTTTTCAATCTCACCTCTGGGGCGAAACAGAAGTGGTTAAACAAGAAAGTAACTTAATCTTGTAGACTGCAACTGATAACAGGGTATAGAATGTCACAAATGAATAGCTTTCAGTTAATATAAATTCCCATAGTGATAGGAACTAGGTATTTTGTACAAAAGCACCTGTTTATTGACATAAGTTTGTTTAGTCCACAAAATGCTTACCTTAATACCATTAACTGACTGAGGTGAAAAACACTGGCCGTGTTTACGAGAAGATATTGAGCTTCGTTGACTAGAGAAAGTGAGGCTAAAGATTCATCTGAAAAACATAAAAATAAAACTCTGTGTTAGAAAAATTATTGCCAAAGGGACTCCTTGGTTGTACTACATCAATAGAAAAGATTAAAAGAGGATTGCTATGATGTTTAGTCACTATACAGAAGTCATCTACAACTTGGGTAAAAGTGCTCTGTTATCCCATGTTCTAACAATAATACTAATTATTTTCTACATGAAAATGGTCCTCAACACTGGTTATCAAATACGCCAACAGTTCAGGTTTTCACATATAAACCACTAGCCTGGAACCAGAAATTAGACATCTCCCATAGATAGCATCATTATGTATCACAATAAATTTCTTACACTACCCAGTGTCCCTCTTTGCCAAACAACCACTGCAAATTCCAGATTCACGTTGGGCATCTGGTTGCGGGGCAACTATTATGTTAATTCCAACAGAAAAACAAGCAAGTACGAATGAAAAAGTAGTGAATACAAATATATTAACATTATTTGGTTTGTGTACAGTTCACAAACATTAATATTACATGGAAGAGAAAAACAGAATAAAAAAGTAAATGAATGAAAAAAGTAAAGAAAATGAAATTATCCGGGAAAAAAACAATACTGCTTTTAAATAAATGAAAATATTAACTAATAAAAAGTGAATAAAAATCATAATTCAGAAGTAAGTTGTTAACAAACTATTAACAACATTAAAGGAGAAAATGATTTACTATCTAGTTCCAAAGTAAGATAAATGGCGATGTTATAGATCCACAATGATTCCTTTTCAGATAGCCTCTTAACAATATCACCTCCCCTACCATGAGGTAAAACAAGATCAATGCCCCTAATGAGGAGATTTTCAAATGAAAAATCAGGATAGATAGTATAATGCCTTGGAACATTGCGCTTGATCTTTTTATTTTCAGCATTTTCCAGAACCTAGAAGTTCTACCAATGCATTGTGTACCAAAAGGTGGAATACACCCTGTATCTTTTTGAACAATGAATACATGAATGAATAAACAAACAAAAAAAATCTGTCCTTTGCATTGCGGTAAATATCTACACATTTTACAAATCCCACATTTGTGTAAACTTTGAAAATTGTGTTCATTATTAACTTTAATTTGCAATTATTTTCTGGGTAACACAGTAGGGGCTGCATTATTTTTTTAAACGTCTTGTTTTTTTTTCTTTAAAGAAAAAAATATTATTGGAGGCTCATTTGGTTTAAAAAAAATAAAAAGGAAAACACTATCCTATAAGTATTTCTGTCAAACAAAATCCGATAATATTCTTCCTCATAATAATCTCTAGGTATAATAACATATAGCTGACCTATGATTATTGCCTTTATGATTAGCTGGATAAAAATGAGATCTTTTTATGGGATGGGTATAATTTTCTGTAGTATTATTCTTAGAATAATATTCCTAAAGGGTAATTTTACATATAAATCTTCGTATATCCAGAAAGAGCTTGAACGTAATTTCCCTTTTATTTGGGGATTAAGACTTTGTCCTGAACAATTCACTGTATTCTTTAACGAAGGAGGATTTCTGAGACGTGAGAACCTGTTCCTTGATTTTCACCAACTTCATGATCCATGATCGGATCAAAGACTAAAACAAATTAACAAGAGGGCCTAACTCAATATTATACACAGACTTTGTCTAGAAAAAAATATTACAGATAAATATTAGCCAATCTTACAACAGGATATTAATGATTTAATTTTTTTATTAACCAAATAGGCTTCTAATTATTAAAAAAAACAAGATAATATTGTAGCCCCGCATTTACTACCCAGTAAAGAATGACAAATTAAAGTGAATAATGAGGCATGTGCTAAACCTACATATTTTGAAAATGACAAATATGTAGATTTTTAGCACTGACGGATACACATTTCATTAGTTGAAAGAAAGGACATTTTTTTTATTTATTCATTATATAATAATACATTGTGTATGTGTTACAATCAGGTACTATCAGATTTTTTCATTTCATAATCTCCTCATTACAGGTATTGATTTTGTTTTAGCTGACTGGAGAGGAGGGGATAAGAGGTTATCCCAAAAGGGATTACTATAAATCTATAACATGGGTGTATATCTTGAAGGGTTCAGTATCAAATGATTTTGTTAATCAATGTTGTTAATAACTTTCATTTTTATTAGCTACTGTTTATACATTAATATTTCATAATACACTTTTCATGGTTTATTTTAAAGAAATGATGTAAGGAATTCTCTCAAGATGACTTTAACTTTTAACGTATTTTTTCATTAGACTAGCTGAACATAATAGGTGCCTGGCAAATTGATGCCTGACATGTTCATGCTCATAGCTTCTATATCAAACAGAAGACATCTAGAGAATATTGGTGGGGGGGGGCAGTTAAACAAGTCAAAGCCTATTCATGACAGGATATTTTCTGTCTGAATATAGAAACCATCCCCTGTGAAAATCCTCAGTCTATTTTAAAATATGAGTGCCACAGTGTAGTGTATAGATGGAATTTTGATTATTATTATATTTTATTCTTTCTTTTTTGGTTTACTATTTCATTGATCACTGTTATTATTTTTTTTTTATAAAGCACATTGGAGACATGAACTATTGGGGACCATTATTGAAAATGTGACTGCTTTCCTAACATTTGGTTTAACAATGTTCCCTAGACCCAACTGAATAAGAGTATTCAAAAGAGAACACTTAAATATTCTTACATCTGTATGAAATGCAAATCTGACTTTCATGCAGACAAACTGGAACACTATAGGCAGGTGAATTGCTTTGCACAATAGGCAGTACTCAAATGTGCAATCAAAACCTACCTTTCATCTTTGTATGAGCATACCGGATGAAACTTGATGACTGCCTTATTAATCGGCACTTGCGATTAAGAAAACAACATAGCCAGTTGGCAACTTGCTCTCCACAATCGTATGTGTTAACTCTGTAATAGACAGTAATGGTAATGGTAAATGTTGCTTACTTAAAAGTATTCTCAGTAAAAAAAATGCTTAAAAAATAACATGTTATTAATTTTGTTTTTATAATTTAACACACCACCATTTGCCTTCAAAACAGCAGCGATTCTTCTAGGTATACTTACACAGTTTAAGGAACTCGGCAGGTAGTTTATTCCAAACATCTTGGAGAACTAACCACAGTTCTACTGTGCATTTAGGCAGCCCTAGTTGCTTTTCTCTCTTGTAATCCCATATAGACTCGGTGATGTTGAGATCAGGGCTCAGTGGGGGCCATACCATCACTTCCAGGACTCCTTGTTCTTCTTTATGATGAAGATAGTTCTTAATGACTTTGGCGGTATGTTTGGAGTCGTTGTCATGGTGCAGAATACATTTGGGGCCAATCAGATACCTCCCTGGTGGTTTTGCATGATAGATGTGTCTGCCTGTACTTCTCACCATTGAGGAGACCATTAATTCAGACCAAGTCTCCAACTCCATTTGCAGAAATGCCACCCCAAACTCGCAAGGAACCTCCACCTTGCTTTACTGTTGCTTGCAAACACTCATTCTTGTACCCCTCTCCAGCTCCTCAGCGAACAAACTGCCTTCTTCTACAGCCAAATATTTAACATTTCTACTCATCAGTCCAGAGCACCTGCTACCATTTTTCTGCAGACCAGTGTGGTATTGCTTTTTGGCCACAAGCCTTCCACAAAGACCACTTCTTACCAGTCTTCTTCAGACAGTAGATGGGTGTGCCAGGATCCCACTGTTTTCTGCCAATGCTGAGCTGATGGCAAAGCTGGACACATTCTGATTGTGGATGGTAGTAAGCATGATGTAAGCATTATAGAAAATCCCTGACTTTGTGCATGTGTACCTAGAATTGATGCTGTCGAAGAGTGGTCACACCAAATATTGATTTGATTTATACTTTTTCTCTGTTCACTCACTTTGCATTTTGCATGAAAGCACTTTTCATACCTACCTAAAACATTTTGAAAATTCTGTTTGTTGTTTTATACACTATAGGAACCAGCCACCTGGTCAATATTATACACATTACAACCAAGTGGACATTCTCCATGATTTATACAGGATTATTAACATAACTTAGCTCGTTGTTTATAGAGTACACAGTCTGATTTTTATCTTAGAAAAAAGGTTCCATGTGTAAGGGGTGCATTTTGTCACTCACATTATTTCCATTTCCATTCCTTTGCTTACCTATCTCCACAAACTTTGTTTTGACATGCATGAGCTGTCACTTTGTTGCTGTCATCATTCAGGGGTATTTCTATGGCAGCCATCCCTAAAGACATCAGGGAAAATGTGAAACATCGGTAATATCTGGTGATGGCGTGACAGATAATCACTGTTTGATATCAGTATATAAACTTCAACACACTGTATGTGTTAACAATACGGTTTAATAATTCATTTGTGTACTTCAGCATGAGTACATACATTTTTATGCTTAAATATCTCTCAAATTAAATCATACTTTTAATTTCCAAACTCATTAAAATACATTTGTATATATAAAGATGATAGACCCACAATACATGTAAGTGTTTAGAATGTTTCAAAAAGACATATTGATGCCACATTCTAAATTCATTAAAAATATATTTGTAAGTCTAAAGATGGTGGACCCACAATACATGTAAATGTTTAGAATGTACAGCAATGTCTACACACAGATACCTAATTCTCTAGCCATTATTGGACGTTTTTTTAATTCATTCAATAATAAAAATAAAAGGTAGGCATCCATTAACAAGGATTATATGTTTATTGACTAGTCTGTGCCTAAGTAAATATATCCTAAAGGCCTGAATGTGACCCCATAAGGTCAGTATTGATATCCAGAATGTGCATGGACATAATTCTTTCTTAAATGAAATACTCACACACTGTATTTCTGCTAATAGTTATTAATTAAATTATTGTTTATAAAACTTTTGCTGTAATTGTATTAATGTTTTACTTTGGGGTTGCATTACCAAGATGCACACCCAAAGAGTGAAGGGAATGGGTATTATGATATCAAAAACCCTCTCCTATATTGTTATAGAAAAGAAAAAAAGGAAGAATGACCAGATATAATGTGAATGCACACAGACATCTTGCTTTATTCAGTTTTAGAAGGATTCGCCTTACATTTTGTTTCTGGATATTTGGGAGTAGGATCAGACTGATGTGGATTTTTCCTCTGTAACGGCACATGTGAGCTGGCCCAGCCTATGGCTTGCTGATGATGGTTCAATTTTTATAATGATGCATGTATGGACCTGCTTAAGTTTATCCATGGATTACATGACCTGGAAAAGTGGAGCTGGGTCCCTGAAGAGGAAGAGGGCTATGTATCTCTATGGGACGTATAGCCCCAGAAGAAAATTGGGGATCCAGTCTCCTCTGTGGTCTTAATATGTTACCAGCATCCTCCACTGTAAATCACAATACCTCGGGCTAAAATTAAATCACATATGTCTGAGATGTTGATTTACTTGCACAGAAGAAATTTGCCTTTCATTTCAGTTCTTGACTTCCCTTGTAGGTGGGACCAAACTGTCATCTAAAACCTGAGATAATACTAGTGTATATACTGTAAGCCAAGCTATTACGTTGCTGTCCATTCTCATACATATGTGTATGCCACTTCTTTCAAGGGGCACTGGGAGTTCACCTTAAGTGTAACAGAAGTCCAAACATGGACCTTCTTGCCCACTTGTGCCTAGAGGGATACAAACTGCAGCCCACTGATGTAGCCATGGCAGGCTTCTAGGGTTGTTGGTTGGCCCATTTATCAGAACCATTCTGTTGGTTGCTATAGTGATAAGACCATTTTTATACATAGTTGCAGATCTTCTATCTTTAATGTAAACTATTAAAAATAACATTTTACCACACACATTTGGGTTCAGGAATATCTCTTGAAACATTATAATTTGCTTATAATGTTTCAAGAGATATTCCTGAAATGCAGTGAAGCATTTCAAAATACAAAATATAGTAGCACAATAATGTAATTTACCAAAGAAAAAATCAAACACGCCATACATTTCTTGTTCTTTCTCAAAATACATTTCTAAGAATCCCTGTTGTGCAGACTCAAGCAGCTTGCCTGTCATTCCACTGAAACAGAAGCTGTATGTAGGTCAAGTAATATGGTCGTCTATATATTTTAGGTGTTTAAATTTCTCCCAAGTTTCAGAATTAGTATAATTTAAGTATACATTATACAGTCTGTAGCTTTGTCTAGACAAGAATCAATCACACACAAGCAACAAACATGTTAGAAGAGGAAGAAAGCATTGGTTATCACCCAGTGATGGCTGGTGACATATGTACAAAAATTACATGAAACACACATTGCGTTCAGCTGCAAACTACCCGTTGAGACATTTTTGAGGCAATTTACATTAACATGGTTCTTCTACCATTGTTCATGAAATACACAAAATTGTTCTTGCAATATCCTACAAATGATACCAATATCTTTCCCCTCCACATTTAGCAGCTCTGTTTCTAGGTGTCGAAGTAGCTGAGCTAGGAGGACTAGAAATGAAGGCCTCAGCTCATAAGTAGAAGGGGAGTGTGAGCTAAAGCCGAGGCCGAGTTATGTCCACTTCTAGGACATAATACCCCATTGTAAAAGGTTTTGTGTCAATATGGTAAACAATTATTAAAACCATGAAAAACACACAGCACCGGGACCAGATGGCCCACCAACACCAAAAATTTAGCCATATTCTTAAGCCACACCTTACCTCCCTTTTTCAATCAAAAGGCACCATTCCCACAGAAAATTTTGCAGCGCACATCATAACACTACCCAAACCAGGCAAACCACCAGACATATGTCAAAATTTTAGACCCATTTCATTACTAAATTGTGATATGAAATGATATGCAAAAATATTAGCTAATAGAATAAACCCCTTACTACAATCCCTTCTACACTCAGATCAGGTGGGGTTTGTGCAAGGTCGACAACCCTCAGACAATATCCGTAAATTTATTAATGTCATTAGTAAAGCGAAATCTTTAAAATCCCCAACAATAATGATCTCCTTCGACGTAGAAAAGGCCTTTGACAGATTATATTGGTCATTTCTGTCATTGGTTGTAGACAAATTTCAATTCCCATCCAATCTCAAAAAAGGATAATAATGGCTTTATATTCTAATCCCACAGCGTGTATTTCACTGACAGGCTTCCTGTCCCAACCCTTTTCACAAACGGAACCCGACAGGGGTGCCCCCTCTTGCCTCTCCTTTATGTCTTAGCATTAGAGCCTCTAGCAGAGAAAATTAGATCTGACCAAATAATAAAAGGTTTCCCTAATGGGAAAGAGAGTCCCATAAAATTAGGATTGTTCGCAGATGACGTCCTGGCAGTCCTGTCAAATCCGACAACATCAATACCGGCATTGCTCAAGTCATTCCGCCAATACTCGGAACATTCATATCACAAATTGAATATCACAAAAACACAGGCACTTATGTTACATGTCCCTCAAAAGGCAAAAGACACCCTTATGACCAATTTCCAATTCGAATAGCGTAAAGACCACATAGTCTACTTGGGCATTAAGTTAACCAAATCTATAGATACATTATGCTCCTCCAACTACGAATCAATATGGTCTCAAAATATGAGAAAATATGTTAGACAAGTTAGAGAAATTATGAAATATCATGGTTAGGCAGGATAAACTCCATCAAGATGATGGTATTACCTAAATTCTTACATCTCATGAGAACAATACCATGAAGTCCACCGAGAAATTTAATTCACTCAGTACAAATCGTAACGATTTTATCAAAATAAAGGGGAAAAGTAGAGTTGCTCGAAACACTCAGGGGTTCTTCCATTCAACAAACTGCAACTATACTTTGGTTTAGAACATAAAGAGTTCTGTAAATTCCTCCAAATACACCATTGCCTAAATACAGCTCCATTTTTATTACTAGCTCACAAGGAGGATGACAAATTTGTGTCCTTATTTTTAAAAGCAAAAGCCGAAACTGGGCCTAATTTCAGTCCTTTATAAAAAAAGTCCCGGAAAATCAGATTAAGGGCCAAATTAGTCACAGGGTAGCATGGGAGAGGGAGTTGGGTTTGACGTTTCCACAAGATGAGTGGATAAAAACATATAATTCGATGAAAGGGGTCTCCTTTTGCTTAAATCACCTGGAAGTCCAGAAGAAAATTAATTGTAGGTGGTACTTAACACCAGCAAGACTGGCTCACATAGTACCAGGGGCCTCCCCTCTGTGTTGGAGGGAGTGTAAACAGAAGGGCGAAATGTTGCATGTTTGGTGGTCCTGTCTCAAGTTCCATCCATTCTGGGACGAATATATATCCAAAAGCTTCAAACAATACCTGCAACAAATCTCCCACATACACCAGAGTTTGCACTATTACATTTTTTTTCCAGACAATATAGCCAAGACCCATGAAATTCTGATAATCCACGGCCTTCTAGCTCTCAAAATAGTGATAGCCCGACAATGGAAAGATCCACTCGCACCCCCATTATCTGAAGTCTGGAGGACACTGGAAATGCATTCCCAAATGGAACATACGTCCCACGCAATTAATCATACCCTTCCCAAATATTATAAAATGTGGTCATTATGGGTGGACAGTGACGTTAGACCAATAAAGTAATAAATGAACTCACAATTATACCCCTTAAAGGTTCAAGACAAACAATAAGTAGTGCTAACTCGGTTATGATGTTTATGTTTAAATGTTTGTACGTTAGTATGCAACAAGACAACCAAAGAGTTACTCAACATGGTTCAGCAATGTTGGAAACTAAACATACAATGT
The DNA here is from genome assembly GCA_009364415.1 of Spea multiplicata. Taxonomy (NCBI): domain Eukaryota; kingdom Metazoa; phylum Chordata; class Amphibia; order Anura; family Pelobatidae; genus Spea; species Spea multiplicata. The sequence goes on along the minus strand of VKOC01022417.1, from coordinate 34,401 downwards.
ACATTTAAAATAACAGAGTATAACACGAGATACGACATTCATGGATCCATAGATAAAATATATGGCTGCAAATATAATTAAATGATAGCACTGCAACAATTTGTAATATGTTTAAATCTCCATCCTGTATGATACAAGTTGACATATGCACCCAGACCCCCTGAAAAAAATCCAGGGAGGTTTAAGGTCAAAGTATGATATTGGATGTTGATATACTTTATCATGTTTATACTTACTTCTGAAAACTCAATAAAATCTCAGATAAAAAAAATATATGGTAAACAATTGACATAAAGGCTAACTGTACATTATCGGAAATTACAAACAAGGAACCATTTGCAATTTGTCAATATAGTAGAAATGTTTAAAAAAAGCCCAGCAAGCTAATTTTACTGTATGTAACTTGAGTACAATGACATGTCAAAAAGTATGATAGATAAATATATTGCTGCCACTGTCATTTTTGTATTTTGTTAAACCTAATGAAGTTTTCTCATAAATCTCTACAATTTATTCCTGAGTTTTTTAAAAGGTGCCACTTCCTCATTCATTGTATTATTTCACTGTATAAAATTATAATATAAAAAGAACACAACACATTTATGGAATTAACAAAAAACAAAGAAAGAAAAAAAATAAAGCCTCTTTCTGATATTGCAACAGATTTCCACAAAATAAGCAAAATGGAAGTTGTCAAAACATAAGGAAGAGAAATAATAAAATAAGGGTATATAATGCTCCTACAAGACATGATTAATAACATGCCAAAAAGAAATGATTATTAGTGGTTGAGCACTCCAGTAGCTAATTAATGGTGCATGCACATATTAGTAATTAATTTGCACATGTACATATTATTATGTTCTCAAAATATAATGAATGGTTCAAGTCAATTGAACTGCAGTTAAAAACACTGAAAAACATCATTTGTAATAAAAGTGTCATCTACGGGTCCATGGGCATGAGGGTAGAGGTCAAGACATCATTTTAACACGTTTAACCTTCATTCTTCCTATATTCATTCTTTTCACTGAAAAAGAGTGATTGCTATCCTACTTTTTTTCATTGTGTTGAGCCTAATAGATTGTCTTTCTTATTTTACAGAAAGGGTGGTAGATAAATGGAACAGAAGCAGTAGAGGCTAATACAGTAAGCAAAGTTAAACATGCATGGCATAGGCATAAAGCTATCCTGAATCTAAGACAAGACCAATGACTCATTAAGGTCTTTACATCAGAAAAATGGGCAGTTTTTACTACTTCAAACAGTCCTGCACGATCATTGGTGCTGGAAAAGTTCAATTTCACTTTGGATAATTAGCAAATCAATGATGTTAAATAACATACAAATCGTATTGCACATGGTCAATATGCCTATTGATGAACATTCCTTTGAACCTCCATAAAAATGTCATCATTTTATGTGCTGGGAATGTGTATTCCATAAGGTGGCACCAAATAGCAACTAAATCCTGAAGCCCAAGATGAAAATCTTGAAGGCAAAAAGTGGAAATAATTGAGAAAATATATTTAGTCTTGTCTATACTTTACTAGGGCTTATAAATCACCTAATGTAGTCTAGAAGGTGTTGGAGAAATGTAAATAAACCGGCACACACAGGGCTATATATTATTAGGCAGAGCAAAGTCTCAATGTACCACATGACCCTTTCATATAAATGGGATATTCGATACCCAAGGCTGGGGAACATTTACAATGTTGTGATAGATTGGTACACTAGATTATCCATCATTACAAACTGCACCTCCAAAACAATCTGTAGCCCTCTTCTCCCCTATAAAATATCATGATTAATCCAGGGGAAAACACTAAAGTGGTTCATAGCAAAAAAAAAAAAAAAGAATAACTATATAAAAACAACAGTGTTGAGGAATTTCTACACCGAGTGGTTTTGTTTCATACAAAGGCACAAACAAAATCTGTTTACCCAAAAAGTTTAACAGACTCAGAATATGTGTACTATGTTGTGTTGTGTACTAAAGTCGTAGAGTTATTTTATAAACATAACAATAATAATAATAATCATAATCAAGGCAAGATGACTGCTTCCATCAAGCTTACTAATTGTATTCACAAGTAATCATGGGCATGTCTGGGAGGGGGCACAGGGGGCAGTTCTTTAATTTGTTATGCAGGGTGCTTGACCTAGGATTCTACACTGAGAGTCCTCCATCTGGATGCTTTGACTGGAAGTTATTCTCCATGGCTGGATACATTAAAGTGAGTAACATACTTTATATACATCAGCAGGGCTGCCACCTCACTACATCCATGCTCTATTGGAAAGAATTAGTGTTTAAAGTAAAAATAATAAAAATAAGCCCTACATACCCCCCACCCACCACCACTAGATCTACAAGTTAGGGGGATGAAATCCATTCAAGCCAAACCTGTGGGGGAAAAGACAACCACCTACCATTTTAAGGCCCACCTAGCGATGGTCAAAGCTGTCAATCCTCATTTTTGGCCCAAGGAAAGGGGCCACTCCCAAAATTAAATAATAAGATGATCTCGATGGATACTATTTTTTTTTTAAACTGACACAAAAAAGTAGTCCCATCTGCCCCTGAGGGCACTTACTAAACAGACCCCCTTGCAGTTTATTCCTGTGTATATTTTTAGCAGGCAACAACAGAGGATAAAATTAAAGGAACAAATCCAGACCGGATTAAAATGTACTATGTTGTGATCATTTGGTACAAAGGATTATCCATCATTACAAACAGCACCTCCATTACTATGCTGTGCTCTAAAGCAGAAGGCATATGCAAACGAGAGAGTCCATTCAAACACAGGCACGGGATCAAAAAATACAAAACCAAATGAAAGAGTAAAAAAGATGCAAGAATAAAATGTAATAAAAATGTTACATGTGCAGGCTCTGGATCATACCAATAAAGAAGTACAATACTAAATGTTTCCATTAAGATGGTATTAAATATTCTGCATAACATATCATGAGTACTAGAGAGAATGTAAGCTTTGATGGGGCAAATATCAGTGCTATAACACAAATTTCATTCTGTGGAATATTTAGCTCCATATGCACAAAATGAGAAATTATTTCACTTTGCATTAGAAAGAAGGAAAAAAAACCGTGTAATTCCTTCAATGACTTTGCACATTAGCATAAGAAAACATATGTTCAAGACAATATGAAATTAAGTAAAGAAGTAGAAATATTTGATGGAAAAATATATAGAAGGCATATTTTTTATTATAAAACAGTAGATTGGCTTTTGCAGATCCTGCATTTTATAATGTATGCTTAGCAAACTAATATAAACTGATGTTTACAAATTAAAATAGTCAGTATATGTGTAATAGTCCAACTTTTCTGTGTATATGTTAGTGGGAGCCAGGGCCGGCCCTACAATGGGGCCGACTGGGGCAATTGCCCCAGGCGGCACTTTAGAAGGGGCGGCACTTTGCCGCCCCAAGCGGGTTTTTTTTGAACCGGAAGAGAGAGAGAGGGGCACCGAGTGGTTTTCGCTTACCCGCTCGGCGCCCCTCTCTCTCCTCTGCGGCGAGTCTCCCTGTTTGGTCTTGGTGCCGGCTTGTAATGCAGCTGAGCGGCAGGAAGTGGCGTCAAATTTCCGGCGTTCAGCAATTACAGAAGCCGGCACGATGGCAGAGCAGGGAGACTCGCCGCAGGACTCTTTTAAAGGTAGTACCGGGGGGGGCGTCGGTGAAGGGTTAAAATGCCGTTCCGCCCCCCCCCCCCCCGCCGGCGGGGGGGCGGCATTTTTATCTTCGCCCCAGGCGGCGTTAAGTCTTCGGCCGGCCCTGGTGGGAGCAGCAATCGTAACTGCTTTCAGGGGCTTATTTTCATTAACCCCAAATCTTTATAATGTGTGTATCTCTTCCATAGCCCATAAAAATGGAGCGTAAGGATAATATGTAAAACGTATACCTTTCAGTGGATGTAGGTTAACTAAACGTTACTGCCAACTCGTGCTTACTTCAACTCAACTACCAGCATTTCTACTTGACAAGAAGTACAGGTACTTTGAACAAAGTCATCTCTGTTTAAGCAACTGTGGTATATCAATGAGAACATAAATAATTTTAAATACTCAGATATCATTTATTTAGAAGATGTTATGATAGAATAAAATTTAAGTCAACATAAGATGGTGTGGTCTTGAGAATTAATCCATTTACCCCAAGGCTCTGAGACTAGGGTCAAAATCAAAAGACTCATAACCCGTGAAAACCCAGATACATTTAGTATCTACAATAAGCATCTACTGTTTATATATATTAGTTGAATTCTGTGGGGGGATACAATAAAATAGAAGTAAGGAAGGAGACAATGTGCTTCAAAAGCCTTGGAAGAGTCATTTCTATGCTCTAGTAATGCTCAAGTTAATGTGTTCACTGGGTAGTACCGCTGGCATATGTTAAATAAACATACCGTACATTAAATAAATGTGACTTACAGTGGCGCAAGGCTTAAAATAAGTGTAGCAATATTCAGGTAACACTTACTATTTACTGCATGGAACAACTTACTGACCTTCTGCCTCAATTATCATGATACTTCTGCTAAGATCAATAGATGGCTGTATGAGACACAAACTGGGTTCCTGCTTCTGACTGAGACAAACTCCATTCTCGTTCACTATCATCCAGTTTCGATCAAAGAGCAGACCTTGCTCAGCTATAGGCCATTGTGAAACCTGTTTTGGGGATATGTGAAACAGAGAATTACTTCTCAAAACGTTCTCTCTTTTGTTCAAATATTGTAATTGCAATTTTTCTAGTATCTCTAAATAAAATTAGAAAGAAAACATTTTGCATGCCACATCCTGCTTTTATAGCAGTTGTATGTTATCATATCTTGAAAACAAAGCAAATACTAAACATTGTGGCAACATTGATAAATAGATATTTAGACATTTTAGTCAACAAAAGATCTAGCAATTGATACTTCCCAGTGTCCTACTGCAAATCCACAAAGAAACAAGTACATGGTACTGTACACAAATGACTTAAATGACTTGTATCCCCAAGTTTCTTAAATGCAGCAACTATCCTGGGCAGTAATGAAATATGAATGCCATATCATTCCTTGTACTGTGTCGCCTGCACGTAATGTGTTGGTGAATGCATCTAGCATGGTGAACCATCACTAGTGGAGGTAAAGGAAGAGGAGTGAGGGCAGGTATAATCTGACCTAATTGCCAAGCTTTCACAGTTTGGCTTCATTCAGACTGTAAGTAACAAAGCATACTGTGAAAGTGTGATTAACTATGTATGATTGAGGAAAAGTGTGTTTACGTGTAGTAAACATAGTACGTGTATGCATGCATGCATATATGCCTGGGAGAAGTAGCGTGCATGCATGTTTGTATGTATGTGAATGAGAATATACACGCATGCATGATTATTAAGGACAGTGTGTAGGTATGTAAGAGGGAGAATGTGTACACAAATGTATGGGTAGCCACCAGAACTCAGCTGTGGGCAACAACAAAAAAATTACTCTGGTAGGCAATGTAATATATATTTACATTTCTATAATCTATATTTGGGACAATTTGTTTTTTGGCATATCTAACAGTTGAAACAAATATTACATTTAGAATTAGATTACAGTTTAAAAATGTATTCCATGGCTTTTTGAAACATTGGGGTATGTATCAAAATTGTATCATTGATATAATGTTCACCATTATAGCAGGGGGTTTTATAGGAGAACAAAATAACCTACGAGATTGTTCCTTAGTTTCTTTTGTCTCCCACAATGCAATTTTGTGCCAGCAACACAGTGGCAGATGTTTAATGGAACATATGAGAGAATCTACAATAATTGTCTTTTTGACCCAACTGCAGCCACAAATGTATTTAGTCCAATTTTAAAGAAATGTTTAAATTACAGGTTAGTAGGAAAATAAACAACATATGAGAATAAAAAGAAAGAAATACAAGGAGAGTAGATTTTATAGAACTCACTTTTATCTGTCTTTTTAAAGTACAATGTGGCGTTAAAAAATACATTATTTAATTTGGCTGTTAAGTATCATATGGCTGCTCCTTTTTTATGCCCACCTTTCCAGAACACACTGTCTTTGCATTTTACATATACATGTGTAAAGCTGGTGGTGATAACACAAGCTCATGCATTGAAAATGTTTATGTTCTACACCATTCCCCAGTGTCAAATATTTAACATGTTTTTGGTGCAAAATGTTATGCTCTAGTTTTTCTCCCCAGCTTTACAACTTCTGTTACTGTAATTTTGTCTCTATTTTCTTTAGATATTCAATTCTGTTGTTCCCAAAAGAATACTGAATTATTGTAATTCTAAGAAATGCCTTTCTTTCTGTAGATAAAAAACATGAAATGACTTTCTGTTGTTTGGTGACACAGATATTTTGCATTTGTATAATTAGTGCTGATTCTCAGTGGGTTGTAGATCCAAAATCACTAGGGAAGATTACATATCTAACTCATCTGGAAGTAGATGCTACTGCATCATTCTTAATGTAGCATCATTCTGATGTGTTGTAAAGAACAAAAACACCATCCTATACAATTAGTATTTGGTGTATGCAGGGACACCATTATTATGGAGATTGAATTCTTAAAAGAGAATATATATTTTTAGAGAAAAAGAATGAGTGCTAAGTTGCTACTCAATAGTCTGTGATTCAAGTCCTAGTAATGAGTAGTCAGGTAACATGTAATTATAAATCACCAATACTGTCACTAGCACTCTCAAAAGCAAATATTAACTCTGCACTTGAAGATTAACCTGCTGCGATGCATGCCTTTGCTATACACTTTATTTTTCGGTGTATAGACTTAAAGTAAAAGAAAAATCATACTTATAGGTACTTATGGACATTTTCATTTGACATTGCAAACTGTGATAAAAGAGCGTTTGCAAGAATCCATGATCTGCAAATCAAATTTGCACTAGGGAAAGGATTGCCAACTAGCGACAGCTGTTGCCCCCCAAAGACAACTGCAGACAAAGATTTGTCCGACATGACGCTGTGCACTCACACATTCACTCTCATTGGATTTTTTGGAAGCCTGGATGGCCTAGTGGTAAACTTATATCTCCTCTAGGTAAAAGTATAAATTCTGCATAAAGGGGAAAATTAGACCGCCCAACAAGAGAGGAAAGAAAAAATGCCAGTAAACAGAGAAACTTGCGCATCAAATAAAGTTTACTTACAGAAAGAATGAACAGGTATGACAATAAATTTCATAAATGCAGATTGACGAGGCCTTACGAATGTAACATCATCATAGGGGTAAAGAACACAGAATGGTCAACTTGATAAAGGGAAAAAAGGAAGTAACAAAAAAGCTTTGCTTGACCTCGCCAAGACCTCTTGACCTCTCCCCTGAGTCCTTGACTATGTCTAATTTTACAGGATGAGAGCAAATGGAAGTTTTCATCCATCCTTTATGGATGATATAGAAACCCCCTGGTGATTGGATGAGCTAGGGATCATGCATATGAATCAGAGTGAGTTGCAAAGTTCTAGCCACTAGAGGAATGGCTAGTAAACAATAACGATTTCCAACTTGGATATTAAAGTAAAAAGATCAATATCCCAGGTAGAAGCCTACAGGTCTAGACATGGATGCACCTATAAGCAATTTGACGTAAAGCCTATCTGCTGTTAGAAAAAGAAAAATAGAGAAGTCAAAATCATAAGAACTCAATATGGATGGAGTCAAGCTTCTGAGCTAAAATATCTAGAGATGGTTGTATAGACAGATATGATGCTAAGAGAACCAGACCAGAGGAAGATGTCCAACAATTACCTGATCTTTTCCACATGTACGGAGTCTAAGGAGTCTAAGGGAAAAGCCTACCCAGTTTCTGGCAGAGTTGTAAAGACTAATAGGTTCAACAATCATATTTGGGCTGTAGTTCACATAGGCAGCAGAAGAGAGATGAAGAGATTCTGTTTGTGGTGAAGCCAAGCAGAATCTTTAGGTCTTTGATTAAGCTCTGGAGAGCCGGATACCAAATATTTGATGTGGAGAACTGATTCAGACTCCGATTAGATAACTTTTATTACCTTGCTCCATGAAAGAGATGCATTTATCGTAATGAACACGGATGAGGAAGAAGCATATAGGACCAGGCTTTGAGAATTCTAATAGCCCAGTACTCAAGGTAAACCAGTGAGTTCCATAGGAGACCCAGTGCTATGTACTTTTTGAGGAAGAACTGAAGGCCCCTGTAAAATGGCGGGACTCTGTGGAGGCGGTTTTTGCCAGCCAACCCTTTTTTGTAATGCCTGCCTCCTCTACACTGCAGGCTTAAAGAAAAGAGAAACCGGCTTAAAAGGATGTTTCCTGTATTTTCCCTTGAAAGCAGACTTTTGGCCATGAATTGAACAGGATGATCCGTAGGACCTGGATCATAGCCCCTCAGTCTGAAAAAGCTTCTTGGACCTGTGCTTAGCAGAAGGTTTAACTTCAGAGAACAATTTCCTAAACTTGTGGTGAGCCTTGACCTCCGCTATAAAATCAGGGCCAAAGAAGTGTGTTGAGGAGAGGTTTAGGAACTCTGATGTCTTAGGGGCAAGGTCAGCGAGACCCAGTGTCTTTACCTTTTCAGAATGGACATGTGATGGAAGGTCTGTAGCAGTAAAAAAGAGTTGCTCTACTTTAGTTAAGGCCAGTTTAGGGCTATAAAGGAGGCTCTGGGTAATCAATAAATCAGTTAATTTAATTGTCATGGTTCTCTGCCTTATCTAACATTAAGGCCAATGGGTCCACAGAAGCTGCTGATTCATACTGAATACTGTAGAGAGAGTAGTCCAAAATATCTGAGGAAATCAACCTGGGCCAAGAAGTCATGGGTATGTTGTCTGATTTGCCCCTAACAAAGTCACAGGGCAGCAGGGGGCAATTATGGTTAAGAAGGGGTGCTTTAGACCCCTTTTGAGACATTTTATCTTTTTAAAGTTATCTAGCCACTGGCTGAATACACACAGCTACTTACTGAAATGAAAATGAAAGTGCATAGGTTGAAGCCCCATGTATCCGGCCGGTGGCCACACATATTTTTTTAAGTGTCAGGGCTAAAAATAATCTCTGCTTCGAAAGATCGTAAGCATCTGTGATGTTAATATTTGTTAAACCAAATTAAGAATATATTCAAAGAACACACTTATGCCTATGATCATTCATCATTTTATTTCACTTCTCAGCACCATAGTGCTCAATTTGTGAAATGATTCCATTATATATGGGTGATTTGTCATCACACTGGGGTTGCCCTCAATTTCCAATTTCCTGCAAGATTGTGACCCAAGCTAGTAGGTTTCATGCAGACTTCTGGCAGTCAGTGACATTCAGGCAGTCAGTGACATTCATTTATTCCTTCTACACAGCTATGCTAGGTGCCACATGATGCCAGGTCACCGTGAAGGTCATTCACCTATTCCATCATGCATTATTTAGCTGCAAGTTAATGCTAAGGTGTACATATCATTAACTTGGTAAAAAAAGCAATTAAAACTTAAAAAAGAGCCATTTCAAATAGCTCAATGGTGTTTAAATGTCATATTTCTATTGCAAATGTATTTTTAATGATAACATTTCTTTGTAATGTAAATCAGATTCTTCTCAATTATGAGATGTTAATCAAGTTTTTTCTCAATTACTCCATGGCTTCATCAAGTCAATATGTCCCCATAGTTTACTAGCTGCTCCACTTTGCATTCACGTGTTATTATTTATTTATTGCACACTAGGTTATTTAAGAGCAGATGATGCCAGGTATCATCCATTTCCACTTGCTACGGTCTACAGACGAGAAGCATCCAAGTGGGTGCTCTTCACTTGGTGTACAGCCATTCTTTGGAAATAAACAATGGAAATTCTGAAAAAGTCTCTTATATTGTTTGAATATGCATTAACCACATTGCATATTTACTATAAATGGACTGTAATATCAGCACAGTCTCAATCTATGCAGGGAAAGGAATATGGAGCCTTTTTTCAGTACCATGGCTACGATCAAGAATGGGAGCTGGGTTCAAAATAGAATATATGGTAGATGGCAGATGGTAAGTTATTATAAACCTATCTTTGTGTTTCTGCAAAGTTTGTCTATTTTTGTTAGCATTAATCCAGTATTGATCAATTAAATTTTTGTGATTCAGAGATGCCAAATTGCTTTTTGTCTAAAAAAACAGCATTATTTTCTGTAACACTTTTAAAAGTGGATTGATCTGATTCTGGGAGCTAGTCCTGTTCCACATTCTTCCAGAAAAAGTAATATAAAAAACAATAAGAAAAAAAGCTTGTCTTTAAGGCCTTCATCCCGATGTGAGGAGACCCTGCGATTTCTAGCTGTCATTTTCATAACTCTTGATATACACCAAACCATACTTCTTCTGCACTTCTTGGTTTACGATGTACATCTTTTAATCATGTATCTATAATACCGTTAACTACCTGACTGTCTTTATTCTTCCAACTATGTCTTCTTTACTTTGGTGAGATTTTTTTTTGTACAAAACAATTCATTTCTTTTGTTCAGTCTATAGAACAATACACCAGCACAATTGTTACAAAATGAGTTTAAATAATACCTTCCATGGCTGAAGGTAATCTTAATCACCCTCATATCTTATCAGCATCTATTTCTTAGAAATAAGTTGCAACTACAGAAAGACTCGGTTCTAAAGAGCATTAAAACGTATTCCATGAATTTTATACTGTCCTATAATGAAGCACACTTGGCCATTTGTCTTAGGCAATGAGATGCATTTCTTTTGCTCTACTGATCTCTATGCTGTTATCGATTGTTATCTTATTTAACCCCATATTTGGGATAAAGACATGGAATAAAGGATAAAGGTTAGATATACAATATACAAAATGACAAACATAACTGTTGGGAAACAATTATAACTATGCAACTGGTACATGTCAGTGGCAGTAAATATGAAAACAAAACAACAGTAATAAAATGCCTGGGTATACATAAGGCAATGTAAATCAGGCATAAAATGAAGGGGCTACATTGGGTTTTATGCAAAACTTGATATAATATAACATATATACACTGTTTTTCATTGGTTGTTTAAATTGAAGACTAACCAATACATTAAAACATACATTGGATGCCATACTAAACCTATAATGAGCATACATCCAAATGTCTACTTTTGTCCAAATGTCTAAGATCTATAACTTCTATCATGGTTTTGTTTATGTTTGGTTTGTGGTGCATTTTAGTTTGTATCTAAACCTGTAGTAAAGAAGTAACAATGGATACATAATAGTAGTATACAACATTTAAACAATATAAAACCTGAAGCTGAGATGCGCGTCAAAGAAGCCCCATTACAACTGCATTGCATTAAACAGTAAAATAAAAATAAAATAAACTATACCCTCTGCAGGATCAGTCTCGTCATTTTGCTTCAACATGGCTGTTTCCAATAGAAATACATGAAAGTTGTTCAGCTGAACCCCTGTGCCTTGCAGAGTGCTTCAACCCGAACACAGCCACTTGAGGTACAGCTGGCCAGATAGCAAATTCCACAGTCCTTATGAATAATAACTGCAGTATCACATAACCAAGATACTGCTTTTCAAGGCTGTCGGAAGCAGCATGACCACTGAAACGACCCCTTGGAACCAATGTCAAGATGACCTAACCTTGGAGCTTGCTAAGTTGAGTATTTTCAACTCTTATCAACTTTTCTCAAAGTATCAAGTACTACAAGAAGAAACAGTAATAAACTTTAGCAGAATTCTGGACTAAACAGAAGGTAACTGTGTGATGTTCAAATTCTTACCTGGAATGCCGCACAGGATTTTATTGGATAAAGATAAATGTGAGTAAGTGTGATGGGTTTGACATTGCTTTGCAGTGAGGCAGCCTCCCGGGTCTTACACAAACAATTTCTTCCTGTTAGCAATACATCTGTAAAGGGTTGAGGTCCAGGTTGCCTGGTGTTGTCTGCTATGATTCCATACGAAAGACTATCATTTTGCTGTTTGTTATTGTGTAATTTTGGTGTCCCCGATCTGTTAAGCAATGGTTCAACAACCAATTTTACAGCACTCTGAGAGGGTTGTTTTATGAAAGAGTCCACTATAAACTTCAAGAATACTTTAGCATCTTCAAAAGTCGACATAAATCCAAAAGATATTCTGATTGATCCCGTGGGTTGTCCATCAATTAAATCCATGTCGTCACCACATACATGCCCTGCCTTTGGAAAAACCCAATTGGACTGTGTTAGATTGGTTTGCAAATATGTAGTTAAATTAAAAAAAGAGCAATATAACATATACAGTGACCAACATGAAGTACAATATTATTTTTCATCTAGTGAAGCCCTTTTTGTTATCATTTCCTAATGTATGTTAAATAGTTCTTTATCACCTTATTTCCTGTATTCACCTGCATATTTGCAGATGTTTTAGAACATTTGGAGTTCATGGTCAGATATTACCTGGGATTATATTTTTTAATAAGCATGTATTACCTTATGTGGTGCGTTGATAAAATAGATTTTAACATTTGTCCTGAGTTTATAAATACCCAATGTTTTTTTAATGGTTTTTTTTTGCACGTTATAGAGCAATAAGTAGCATATTGCTAGTTTAAAACCATTTTTGTCAAAACTGGCCATTCTGCCCCCATATCCAATTTGGGAAATTGTTAAACACTGATAATTCAATTTACCCCTTCAAACTAACTATATATAATATATATATATATATATATATAATATATATTTCCGCCCCAGGCGGCATTAGGTCTTGGGCCAGCCCTGAAGGGACCTTTCTAAATTATTTTGAGTCGTTACGAGGAGACAGGAAGATGGGGTCACACGCTCCCCCTAGCGGCACAGGCCCTGTCACAGGTGCGACCACTGCGACCCCTGTAGTTACCCCAGCGGTGCTTGGCCAAACACATCTCCTGCAAGAGTTGCAGCAAGAGGAAAGAGGCAAATGCATAAGGGAAATCCCAATGCATTTGCAAGGAGGAACCATATGAGAATGTAAAGCAGACACTCAGTTATCATCTGCTGGAGTGTCCCCTTAACTATGTATCATATAGGGCTATTGCTGCAGAAGAAGCTCCCCAAGATTTGACCTTCATAATAAATAATAAGAATCATGAGTTGATATATTGCAGTCACCTGCAAACCACCATTTTAACAAATGCACCACATTTCATTCCGGGATTCTACTGAACTTGTGGGTTAAGATATTTTGTCTTTATACCTATAATTGTTATACAGTCTGTATAATTATTTGTATTCTGTACCCAGTTTCATCTGTTTCTACTTATTACACAGTGTTACTAACCTGCAGGTTTTTCTTGACACCAAGATTGCTGATTCTTAGATGTTTTTGGCAGGCTCCGGAATTGCAGAAGCATCCAGTACGGAAATGGATATTATACAGACTAGCCATCTTGTCAACCTATAAAGAAAAAGTCAACTAAATAACATATTTCAGGCACAACAAATAAAAAAAATCCTTGGTCTACTGGGCGATAATTAGACAGGAATCTCTAACCTAACTGTAGTTGGGCAGCTTATACTTTCAGGGAACACAATAATAATAATAATAATAATAGATCAGAAGAGGGTTTAGCTGTCTCCTTCATTAATTAGTAGATGCAGGTGGGCAAAAATGAGCGTGTGTTGGAACCCCCGTACTCATTTCCCTTACTGGCCTGCCGTACTCTCCAAATGCTCAACCCCAGGAACTATAATTTCCAAGTTAAGGCGGGTGAGCTTAATTATGCTTTGGCCAATTCATATAACCAAAACCTCTCATTTATATTATGTTTATAGATTTGTTGCCAACTTTATTAGTGTGAGAAGCGCAGACAGTTTTTGTTTTTTATATACACGGTACAGCCAATACACTGTATTTGCAGCATGCTCACACCTGTTTGGTAGGCCTTATTTTACACATTTGTATAATTTGGGCCTGGGACTAGCATTTTTCGTTTCTCTGCTTAAATAACTGTAAAGCCTGTACTAATTCTAAAAACAATAATGTTTCAGTCATTTCCTGCAGCATATTCCTTGCAACAGATATTCAAAGTTTATTTAAACAATTGATCAAGTGCAAATGGTTTTATGGGGTTGGAAAGTCAGAATGATCATTAGAAACAAATTTCTTTAATATTTAGAATTAGTTGAACTTGCACCGTTTTTTTTTCTAGTTGGAAAGAAAAATCATGCAATTAGCCTGATATATGCATCGCTATAATTTTAAGATTTGGTTTTTATATGTGCAATATGAACAGTTCTGTGTATAATAAAAGTGGTTGATGGTTTGAGACCAATTGACACATCCATCAACAAAACCTGAGAACCACTTAAAATCCTATCAATCATTAGTTTTGAAGGCTGAGATACCCGAGGTTTGGACCTCCTGTATTGTTTATTGTCTTGCAACAGACCATTGCATTGTAACTTACATATATCTAGTGGTGGTGCTAGGTAGATTAGATAGTTCTGAAGGCGAATGTGTATGTGACCCCAAACTTGGCATGTCACTGTACTAGCCTTTGTATTAGCCTCCTGCTGGGAGAAATATTCAATAGAGTAATAACCCCGGGGAGGGAAAATGGCTAATTGGGCCCAATGTGGACATTTTCACTTAAGGGTGTACTCACTACACTGTACACTAACTACTTTACATTGTAGCGGAGTGTCATTTCTTCAGTGTTGTCACATGAAAACATATAAAATATTTACAAAAATGTGAGGGGTGTACCTAAAGAAGTATCTTAAGAAAAAAAATATTTACATGTTAACAATTTGCGTTCAGTATTATTACTCTAAAACCCTGGAACTGTGTGGCTTCCAAGATGTCACAAATTCAAAACAAACAATAACAAAAACATAACAAAATTATAAAGTCTGCCAGGAGCTACACAATTATGCACTGAATATTATAGCTATATACAACAGTATATAGTTAGTAAATAGGATGGCAGTTGTCCATGGTGAATCACTATTTGCCAAACAAATGAAAGTAGCCATTTCCTATTTCTCTCCAAATTATGATGTCTATGTATCCTTTGTAAAAAAAAACCCAGGGGTTCACAGTCTGACAAGGAATACAAGAAAAATTAATTATGTTTATCTCCACCCTTGATGATCCATAGATATTGGGTCATATCTCTTCAGGTGATGGCATAGTGAAAGCCACCATGGTTTATCAATATTATTATTATTGATTGTTTTATATAGCACCATCAATTTCCGTAACGATGTACAATGGGTAGACAGGACATAACAAGTAGTATGTAACATAACAAATTGACTAACAGAGACAACAGGTGAGGAGGGCCCTGCTCAGACAAGCTTACAGTCAATAATAATCAATACTATTATCATTTTTTTTCTATTCATATGGTTTTAATTCACTCCAATAAACATTATGTTTTATGCCAAATACTTTTTTAATTACGCTCACATCACTGCAACCTACTGTATGTAGAAATTCAGGGGACCGCAGGGCCATATAAATGACCTTTAATTTATGACAATAAACTGGTAGCTAGATAGCCACATAGAAGATTTATAATCCTGTATGCTCAGGGATTATGTGTTTTGTGGTTTTATGTCACATTGTAACAGTTATAATTTTAATCTTATGTGTGTTAACAGAAATAATATACAATATACAAACAGTTTTTGTGTCAATTATTTTTAAATACATGTATATGCTTTATTTTAAAAATCAGCTGATTTAGGTATTAACAAATGTTTACAACAGCAGCGTTTGAGCTTTGTTTTTCCCAGTGTCTATAGTGATGAAACGTAGACAAAAACCATATGTGATGGACATCAGGATGTTAAAACTAACACTAAACTAAACACAAAGTCAAGATAAGTGCATACCCTCCTTTTAAACGTTTTTAACTTTAGTTTTCTGGCTTAAACACTAGGAGATAGGTAAATCCCATAGGTCCTACATGTAGCATCATATAAAATATGTTTTTAAAAAAGTAACATTATTTGTATCTCTAGTTGAAATAGAAGAGACCTTATTCTCTCACTCAGTATTCAGAAACAATAGCACCGCGTGACCAAACAATCATGAACAGTATGCTCCTGCACGTTGCAAATCATTTGTTTGAGGGACACAAACATATTGAAGCCCGGAACATATTTTCTAAGGCTTGTCACAATGAAGATATATTTAACAAGCTTGTCATAAAAGGAAAACAAATGGAAAGTGACATAGCAGAGAATTGGCAATGCCTCGCTTTGTCAAGCAAAGACAAACTGGCAGACTTTACCTTTATACTGCGTGCAATGATATTAAAGTATTCCTGTTTTCATCTGGTTGGGAATTCTATGCTCTGAATCTCAATGAACGGTTTTGGATATTATTTTCCAGAATACATACTTCAACAAACACTTGAACAACAATGAACGCGATGAGGCTGTCCGTTACTTCCTAAGTGATTTAATGCATGGATTTTGACTTATGACAAAGGTTTAACTTTTTTTTATAGGAATTACATTTACATGTAATGTACGAAAATGTATGAAAATGTACGCCTCCATGCCGTTATTAAATATGAACTTAGTCTTCTGCATTTTGTCAAGGAATACATACAATGTTGCGTGCAAAACAACCATGGTCTAATTACAGGTTTGCACACAAGGCTTTATTAGATGAGCGTCAATTACTAATCAAACACGCTTGTAATTAGAGTAAATAAGCTTTAATGATCAAATATATTTATCAAAAAGATGCAGGATGATTTCTTAACGAGATAGTCTGATAAATGGATGCCATTATCATTTTTTTTGGTTAATTATTCATGTCACAACAAAATGTTTGATGAAGTGGCTGGTATATGTGATGTGTTTAAAGTGCATAAATGTCTAATTAAAACAATTTAGTGATAAAATGAATATCGCTGTGAAGTACGGAATGTAATTACAAGATATCATATCAATATGTTGGCACATAATAAAAATGATATTTGACAACACCAGAACAAATGTTTAGAACTTTATTTGGATAAGATTATCCAGTTGCCAGCAAAAAAAGTCACACTAGTTAATGAAGTGTAAAAATATGGATGCTGTCTGATGCGTGAATTAATTAGCAAGCCTTAAAGGATCAGAAACATGGAAATATGATTTGAGTAAATAAGCCGTTAAAGTTTGCTTTGCTAGATAAAATACTTAAAAACAATGTCTTGTTGTGCTTGAATAATGACCATGGGCCTCTAATGAACCAAAAAAATGTTGCAGATAGCCACAGGGAGTCCTCCCCTGCACAAACATAGAAACAAAATGAACAATAACTGCATCACATGGAATTCTAAAATAAGAGGGTCACTACACCAAGAGGAGGTAACAAAACAGATGTAAAAACCTTATTCTATGTGGACAATAACATGGTCTTCTGCACACATTGCCAGTCAGTGACAGTACTAGTCCAGGGGTTAAAAACTTTGACCATGTTCTTTAGATATTAGGAACTGTTAACTGACCAGCTGCCCTTCACCACTAATAAAGAATTCATCAATATGCTTGGGATCTGGTTTGGTGGATAGTGGATAGCCCCAAAGTATAAACAAAAGAAATGACTGGGATACAGGCCTCAGGCCTTATCATTGATGTTCATTAGCGCATGGTCCAGGCTACTGTCATTTGAACCATCACCAAGACAATCTGCTGTTTCATCTGGGGCACCCAAATTGAAGAGTAAAGCGCACCACTACATACAAGTATTCATCCACGAGCAGGAAAGAGGTGCACAACTTTTTTGTTTGTGTGCAACTGTGAGAGTAGGACAGTAAAAAAGGCACTGCAAGAACTTCATGTCCAGCCTTTTTTTGACCCCCCCCTCTGGAACCTTAAATGGACAAGTGAGATGGTGCCATTAGGAAATTAAATATACCTTATTTTCATCTGATTGTTATAAAGCTTGTGAGGGAAACCAAGTAGAATGAGTAAAACCAGACCTATGATCCCTAGAGTCATCAAAAAGCCCATCAGAGTTGATGAAACCACAGCAGATACCACAGCAGATACCACAGCAGATAATGTTTAGAGTAACGAACACAAGAACTTGGTACTGATGGTCATTCAGTTATAGGCATTCCTGCAGTGCATTGTAGCAGAGGAGAACACTCAATTTTGCTCAGTGAGTTTAGAAAAGGGCTACTAAGGGTTTGCAGAATAAAAAGTATCAAAGACTAAGATATCTCAATGTGTATTGCTTGGAGGACAGAGGGAAGAGGAGGGGTGTAATAGAAACATTTAAATACATCAAGAGACTTAAAGTACAAGAGGAGAAATGCTACAACAAGAAGTCACAGTTTAAAACTAGAGGGTCAGAGACTTAAATGCAATGTAAGGAAGTTTTGGTTGGTTTGGAAGAGTTGGTGGTAGAAAGGTCTTAGATAGATGAACAGTGTTTCAGCATAGGTGGTTGAGGTTAATGCAGAAAGGGAATTTAAATATGCATTTGGATAGGTATAAGACTATAAAGACCAAGGAATGAACTATGGTTATTATCTGTCATCAGTCAAACTTTGCATTCTCATCTGAATATCCCTGCCTTGAATTCTTGGAGTGCTTTGGGGACTTTGCACTCCTGTGAACTCAAAGCAGGACTGTGTTTAGACGTGCCGTAGTGGCATAATTGATTTTTATTTTGCTTGCTGTCACTGTACACAGTAATTCTCATATTCCGTGGCCTGTTTCTAAGAGCTTAACGCACGAACACACATGAAAAACAAATGATAAGACTGAAACATTTATTTTTATGCACATTACAGAGGAAAAGTAGCTAAACTGTCTGCATATGGTTATTCATCGTGATATCATGTTTGTATTCCATGCTGCAAGTAACTTAGCTGACCCGAGTTTCCTGAAACTGTACTACTAAATCAATATATTAAATCAATAGCAAGCAAATCGCCTTGGTAATTTTAGGAAACTGTTGGGAATCTGGCCAGAACTTCCATTAACTATACTTTTATTAATTTTCTTTCACTGAGTCATCACATATAATGCAGTAAATGGATACTTTCCTAAGAACATTAGCAAAATGCATTCATGTTCCTATAGGTCTTTCAATCCAAGCCAGGTGGATTTTTCTTTTTTGCTTGATTACAGTGAATTGTTGACCTGTTTTCTCCAGGAAATTATAATTTTGCATTAGCATCATGGATTTTGAAATGTATACTATAGCATACATGGCTATAAAACCAAATATCACACACACATATAGTTATATATATACCGTATTTGCCCGATTATAAGACGACCCCCCAAAATCAAAATATTATTTAGGAAAAAAAAACAAAAAGCCTGAATATAAGACGACCCTATAGGAAAAAAGTTTTACCAGTAAATATTAATTCATGTAAATTATTTTTTCATGTTTAATAAAAGCTATGATTGAGAAAAATATATTTTTTAAATTTCCTTTTATTTGCCAACCTGCCCCCCCCAGTTATGCCACTCTGCCCCCAGAAATGCTTTATACCCCCCTATTTGCCACTCTGCCCCATGATATGCCTTATACCCCTATATGCCACTCTGGCATATAGGGGGTTAAAAGGCATATCATGAGGCTGAGTGGCATATAGGGGGTTAAAATGCATTTCTGGAGGTATATAGGCATATCATGGGGCTGAGTGGCATATAGGGGGTTAAAATGCATTTCTGGAGGTCCAGAAATGCATTTTAACCCCCTATATGCCACTCAGCCCCATGATATGCCTTTTAACCCAGCATGTACTGGCTGCCTTGGCTTGATAGGAGTGTGATTATATATATCAAACTGCTAACAGCAATCACACTCCTATCAATCCAAGGCAGCCAGTACATGCTGGGACCTGGGGATGATAGTAGTGGGATTACAGCCTCCCTATGCCATGCTACAACCCCCACCCCCCTTACACATCCATGCTATCACACACACACTCATTCACAAACATTTAAATACTCATTCATTCCATTAATCACACATCAATCACACATTAAACACACATACTTACCCAAAAACCCTCCCCCACCCCCTTACCTGAACTGCAGATCTCTCACTCGAAGACTTCTGCAGGGGACCGGCTGTACGAGAAAGAGTTCTGTGAGGACGCTGCAAGCTTCCTGTCCTCCTGCTTCTAACAGAAGAGACGCTGCTCGCGACCGGTAAGCAGCATGGCCCCAGCAGACATTTTTTGGGGGGTCTGAGAAGACGACCCCGATAATAAGACGAGGGGTATTTTTCAGAGCATTTGCTCTGGAAAAAACCTCGTCTTATAATCGAGCAAATACGGTATATAACTTGTGCACGTAGACCAAAAAAATGATTCAGACACATTTTTTGTTTCATTTATGGTCCATTCATTTTCAGACATTTTTGTTTTCCTGCCCTTTCGGTTCGGAGAAAAGCCTTTTTCCATTCGGAAACAAAATTATTTGTCGCTCATTCTCACACACTCTCTTGCCTATATCTCACTACCTTCTCCATGTTTCTGCTTCTCCTTCGCTCTATTTTATGTTCTCCATTTCTTCTGTCTTCTTAGTTGATCTGCTTGTCCAGGCTCTCCACACCGTTATCTGGTATGCCTGGTCAGCCTGGTGTAGTAGGTGCAGACCTTTTTACATCATGCTGGGATTACGTTGTGGAGAGCCGGAAGAAGTAGACCTTTGAAGAAGACTGAAGAAAGAAAAAATGGAGAAAACAAGAAGCAGAGCAAAGGATAAGTGAAGACAAAGAAAAGGTAGGGAGACATTGACAGAGAGCATGAATGTGCGACAGAGTGGGTGAAAAAATGTGTGAGAGGGATAGCTGTGAGGGGGAGAGCTATGAGGAGAGCGAGTGCGTGTTTATATGTATAACATATGTTGTTACATTTGTTGTTACAGTATGTGCATGTTAGTGTAAGATGTTAGCATGAGTAACTGGTGCCAACACGTGTGGGTGTGTGTGGTGGTAGCATGTGGCTATCACAATTTATGGTGTGAGCTTAGTGGTGCCTGGGACAACAAAACAGAGTGACTGTGTTTATGTTAGTGAACAGTTTTAGAGTGAGTGTGGGGCTGTTAGTGTAAGTGTAAATTACTACGGTATTTTCATCTCTTGCGCTGTATATGAGCCCCGCAAATGTTTTCACCTTGGACCTTTTGACACGTAGAGCTGCACCTGACTGTAAACATTATGAGGAAACCCTGTATACAAGAGGCTATACATAGTTCAATGTAAATGGCTACGTCAGTGAGCATTAGAATTGGTTGATAGATCTGACAAATCTGGCATAGGTTTTCTATTAATCTCTGTAACTTTAATATACAACACTTCTATCTAATGAATTAAGCTTTAATAAATATGGCAACTCTAACTAAACACTCGGGCTGCATCTACAGTCACAAGTACATAGCTTTCACAGGAAGTATAAAAATATTTTTGGCCCGTCCACATCAAAGCATGTGCCAAAGTGTGAAAAACATCTGAGACGCTACCACCTCGAAGCATTTGTTTTTCTGATTTTCCTCATTAACAGTAACAGAAGTAAATCCAAAACCAGTGACAGCCCAGATAAACACAGAAGTGAAAGCGAAAATGGGAAAATGAGTCAAATGATGAGCTTCGTGCGTCTCCAAAGGTTTGATTAGATCTGAACCCCACAAACCTTTTCCTCCTGCCAGAGGGGCTCCATATCCCTAAAGGTAATTTTTAAACCTCCATATGACTGGGTGTGGGAGAAGTAGAGGATATTGCTATGATTTGCTTTTAACTCAGTTTAAATTTACACATTTCCTATAGGAGTTGGATCTCAACTAGCACAAAGCACACTCACTCAATTAATAATTTAAGATATATTTTAATAATAATAATAATTAATTTAAGATATATTTTTTATTTGCTCAAGTAGTTACCAAACAAGAGTTTATATAACATTAGAGCGGAAAATGCTGATTTAAAAAAGGCATTTTTAAAAAAGTAAGTAAATAAGTGAATAGCTCAATAAAATACTTGGGTCTGACAAGCAGCAAAACAAAAACACCACCAGTTAGACTTAAATTAGCAAAGCTAAAGTCCTCCATAATTGGGAGCTGACAATATCACAAAACGTGACACTATATTTCTTTTGTTTAATATCAAAGTTTGGTTCGTATTTATGAATGTAACAAAATGCAGTTAATAAGCCATTTGTTTAATGCAATTATAACCATACCTTGGAACTTCTGGGCTTCGGCTACCCGGGACTTCCCAGATGTTTCTAGTACATCTGTCTAGAAACATGATTATACAAAATTGATTGATCTATACATACACACATATATACATAGACATTAATATGTAGCTGGAACAGCTTCTGCTTTTCTGGGAAGGGTTTCTGTGGGCATTTTTGCCCATTCATCCACTAGAGCATTTGTGAGGTTAGGCACTGATGTTGAATGAGAAAACCTGTCTTGCAATCTCCATTACAGTTCATCCCAAAGGCGTTCGATGGGGTTGAGGTCACTGCTCTGTGCGGGTCAGTCAAGTTCTTCCACATAAAACTCATCCAATCATGTCTTTATGGACCTTGCTTTGTGCACCCTTATAATCAGTGGTTGGGCTAGGCCCGTTACTTCCTTAATCTTAATGCTTCACCATACCAAGACATTTTGGATACTGCTATGCTTCCAACAGGTTGGGGAAGTCCATTTTCTATTCCAGCATGACTGTGCCCCAGTGCACAAAGCAAGGTGCATCTTCATAGGCGTATCAGCAGCTATCACTCCTGTGTTCCAATGGCATGTGTTCAAATAAAAGATGTAACATTTTCATGAATATTAAATAAAATAATGACAGTGTGTTATTTTACATGGCTTCCTCTGCTTCCTGGCTACTAAAAAATAATTCATGGAAGTGTTCTGTTTTGATATTAAACCTTTCTTACATGGTACACAGAGATTTGTGCATTACTCACATTATTTTATTTGATGTATATATACATTTGGTTAATAGCAAGCAAAGTAAGACAAACATGACCTATTTTTTAATAATGACTGGAGCTTATGTAGATGAATCAGACAACTGAGCAGAGATAAATTAGTAAGAGCATAAGAACTGAATAACCGAGAGCTTACATTTATGGTCTCGCTGCCATGTAAATTATGCAAATTTTTCAGACTAACTGTTAGCTTTTTATATCTTATTAATCCTAATGCCTTATGACAGTTACACTGTTAATGCTCTATTTTACTTTCATTTCGATTAAAATTATATCAGACATTTTTTTTTTACTCAGTGTCTAAAGTATTTAAAAGAAAGACGTTTGAATCCAATAGGTCAACGGATTCCGAAACTTATGGAAACTTTTTCTTAACTTTGGAGTTTGCACGATGTAGTACTGGTTCAATTTTAATTTTATGCAACACGGGTTCTATCCAGTATTGTCTGATGGTTCCCAACATTCGCTGGGAGCAATCAACGAAGTACCATCTTGAGAATTAAAGCTCTTCCACTTATACAAACATAAATTGCACTCTCTAGTATTCCAAGCAATTTAATCTTTCCTCTGAAGGTTTAGTCACAGAACACTTCACAGAACCCATTCTTCCCAAAGGAGTTTTTTGTAGTTTCTAAGACAACAACCAATCATTGCCTGCTTCTGTGTCACATGACAATTAAGCATTCATAACAAAAATTATGAATAAGGCAACATTTTATAAGATTAAGCCTTATTACCGACAAAGGATTAGTAACACAGGCATTCAGATATGCAACAGAACACATAAAAGGAGAGGGAGACCTCACAACACTTGTAAGGGGACATCTGGTGCACACATTCACATAGATACTCATCCTACCACACACACTAACATAACCAGACACAAACCTTATGCAGCTAACTCACTTACCTCACATCTACTCAGCCTGTCTTTAATGCAGCTGAGGCACAGATGATTTGAGGGGTCCAGGCTTACATCTTTATTGCTAGACTATCCCTGTTCTTGATGAGGCAATTGCCCCATTGCCCCCCCCCCATGTGCCCATGTGTAACTCTGAGGTAAAAACATGGCTGCTCGCACAGTGTATGTGCAGGTAAAAGGAAAGGCTCCAGACAAGGTAAGGGTGTGAGGTGAGGGGAAGATAGAGTGAGTAAGTGTGTATGTCGGTGTGTTACAGTAAGTGTGTATGTGTAATAGTTTGTTAGTGTAAATGTTATAGCGAGACTGTGTTTGTTAATATCAGTTAGGGGGGGCAGTCAAGAGGCATTGCATGTTCTTAGCTGAAGACCCCAAGCAAAAGGCCCCCAGGTGAAAGAAGTTAACTCCACCTGAGGGTGGAAAATAAGTGTAACGGCCTTACAGAAGTCAATTCGGTAAGGGGATTTAGTCCTTAGAGTGCCAGAGGTCTGGGCAAGTTCCCCTCCTGGGAGAAAAGGAAATTTCAACAGTTTTCGCATCCTTTTGCATAAGGCTAAGCGAAACATTTTTTACTTTACCCATGGAAAATTATGTATTGTTTTTTTGGTACAAGTTCAGCTTTTGGTTGCTAGCTGACTTGAGGCAAATTTTGCATCGTGAGACAAGATATGAAGTCCATAAAAAACTACATAAAACGACCAAAATGCATGAGGTTTGTTTAAAGAAATACGTTTTTAAAACATACCTCTGAGTATATTTTGATGAATGAATAGATATAAGTATATATATTCTAAAAGTTCACATCAAAGGCAATACCACAAGAACAAGTTCATCTTCTTTTTATTAATCCTGTACGTCGGAAACAACTTTTAAATATATATGTTTAGTACTTTTATTTTTCTTATGCAACAAACACATCATCAGGATATATAATTATGTATTTCTCAAATGCTAATTAAATAGAAAAAAAATACTACATATGCATCTCCAAAGTCTCCTGAATAACACAATACCACAAGTATGCCCCTTGAAGATTTAAAAAACACTCCACTTACCTTTCTAGGTCACCCACAGCAACCGTGAATCGTCCAAGAACTGGGAATTTTTGTTTAAAACAACTTTTTCATGCCCCAGGCATATTTGAGTGATGGATGCTGTGGTATAAAACTACACCTAACACAAAAAACCACATAAACTATATTATCCTCTGAAAGTACATGGCTGAAGGACCTCAAACACCCCCTCTAAGTGGACTGCTATAACCAACCAAATCTAACAGGTACGCAGGATATTGAGGTTTTTCCTTCTACCGTTTCATATGCCAGGCACATTTTGGGATGGATGCTGGGATACCTAGAACAGGAGATAAAACACAAAAATGAATCTCCCACTTCTCCTGAGCATGTAGATACCACATAGGTGGGTATGTAAGACCCCCAAATTATGAGAGTGCAAAGTAGTTTCACCTTTTTAACAGTAAAATCAGGAGTATACCCTTATACATCAAAATAACCGCCATAAGCTATAGATTTCCTAATAGCATATTGTCCAAGGACCTCAAATACACCCCACTTACCTTTCTAAGTGGACCACCACAAATCTAACAGGACAGGATACAAGGTTTTTCCTTTTGGCCTTTTCACAGTTTGTTTTCACGTATCAGGATCAATGCTACATGCTCTTTCCTTTTTTCTTTTCTTTTCTCCTTTTTTTCTTCCACCCATGCATGAGTTTTGCCTTAGATCCATCCCTGGGTTTGGGGGCAATTTTCTATTTTTTGGTGTCTCACCAAAGCTGACCAGCATTCAAAAATGAATGAAACTGCTTAGTCACACTATGTAGGGGTTATGTAAGGAGTTAGGTGTAGTGTTTGGTGCTGTTAGTGGAAAGTGAAAGTGTTAGATACAGGTAGATCAGACCTAGATCAGATTAGGTCACTGGCTATTAACCTCTGAGACCATTCAATCCTAAAGGGTCACTAATCAGCGAACAGAGAGCAACTAATACAGAAAAAACACTTAAAAAATACCAAATAGGGGTCCATCTTCCCCTTCTGTACCAGTATGTTTATGATATTTAAATGTTTATTTCAACATGTAACATTTATTTAATATGTATCTGAATTCAAAACAATAGCACTTTTTATCAGTAAACGAAATAGCTAATCAAATTCATTCTGGGTGTGTAAAGTTGGTCCCTGTCCCAGTCTGGCTTTTTTTTTTTTAAAAAAGCCTTTTTTTTCCCCTCTTGCCAAAATATAGGTTTGCAGAGATATTTCTGGATTTCTGTAGGCTCCACCTAAAAACCTCAAACATTTATGCTACAACGCCTGTTGTAAGTCAGGATTGCATATAAATATATACCAAAAACAAATGCAGAATAAATTAATAATGTACCGTACTCCAATCAATAGCAGAGAGGCAATTTCACAAATGTTAGCTAATGTATCATGTGAACCTGAAAATAAATGTACCTGAGTGTAGCCAATTATGCTTCCATTTTCATCCAGCACATTAAAATTAATGATTGGGCCTTGCACATCCCAAGTTCTAACCTCGGTGTCACTGTAGATATGTATTACACGCTGTCCATTAGCATAACGCAAGGCAGACAGAACTGAGCAAGTGTAGCTAGCCAAAGCATGGGTATGATTTCTAATATTCTTCATTCCACCTACAAAGCAAAACAAGGAAAATTTATTTAAATGACGTACATTTGAAAATTGTACTCTATAACCTCATCTTCCTGGCTAATCAAATTGTTTAACAGGAGGAGCATTTTTACAATAAACATAAACCAAAACAACCTCGGTATTGCATTGCTATATTTTTTTTAGTCTTTTTAGTGACAGAATAAAAATAATCCGTTTTGCTAGGGACTAATACACTCTACTGCTACTCTTTACTCCAGAGTACATTAAAGATGTACATTTATACAACAAAACAGATTACATACATTTGTTTTCTTTTTAAAAACAGCAAAAGCAGGTTACTTTGACATTGTTTGGTTTCCATGCCTTAAAAATGGAAGATGGGGGGAGGGGAATGTATTATGTTTATCATACCTTGGGATGTCCCAGGGTAGGCTACCCTGAGCTGTGGAGAGACAGTGGAGATGGAGCTAGCCCCACTCAAGAGTGGGACCATGCATTGAAGCGTGACTAGCTCCAGATAGCTGGGAAAGTGACCCAGAGAAACACTCTTCAATCAAGGCCAAACCTTGAGAGTTCCCAGGTATTATAACAGAATACAATACAATGTTAGAACAGTGTGTTACTATAGTAAGGGATTAATTTCACTACACCTCAAAATCAACCATCCCACCAAAATGGAGTTATTTATAGTTTCATTTTTAAAAATATACGGCTGGTAAGGTTCTGGAATCAATTGCTGGAGATACATCTAGCACTAGAACTTTTATAGCAATTCTCCCATAGTCCAGTCAATATCTGTCATAAAAATATACCCTTAATAAAAAAGCATCTTTAAACTAAGATTGATAATAAGGTATGTTGAAATATAATAAAAAAAAATCAAAGGCCATATTATTCCCAATCCTTGCGCTTATATAAAACATTTGTTATGTTGGGATTTGTTTTCACTTGTTTTTTCTTTTTCTACTGGGCTATATGTGAGAGCAGCCATCTTTGCAATCACATTTTACATTTCTGCTTTCCCATCAGAAACCATGAAGATGTAAAACATCTCTAGCACTGCTAAAACGTAATGCACAGCGCCACGTTTGGCAAAAACCAGACACAACATATCAGTACACCTCACAGCAAATGTAAAGCTGGGTGGTGGAGGTGTAATGAGTTGGGCTTGTTTTGCAGCCACAAGACCTGGGAATCTTGCAGTCATTGAGTCGACACAAACTCCTCTGTATACCAAAGTATTATAGAGTCAAATGTGAGGACATCTGTCCGACAGCTAAAGCTTGGATGAAATTGGGTCATGCAACAGGACAATGATCCCAAACACACAAAATAGAGACAAACGTCTGAAGCAATGTTTCAGGCAAAAGAGCGGCCCAAAACTCCTCAACAACGATGCGAGAGACTAATAAAGTCATACAAAAACAATTACTTCAACTTTTTGCTGCTAAAGGTGGTTCTCCAAGCTATTGAATCATAAGGTAAACTTTGTTTTTCACACATGGGTTCTCCATTTTGGCTTTATTTCTGATGAATAAATCATGACACAGTAATATGTCATGTGTTGTTGTTCATCTAAGGTTGTATTTACCTAATTTTTAGACCTGATAAGGAACAGAAGATTGTTATTATGTCTTGATAAGTAAAACAATAGAATTCAAAGAGGGTGTACTTTCTTTTTCACACAAATGTATGTGTTACACCCATTTATGATTTTTATCTCACACGCAAAACATTCTTCTTTCATAGCAATGAGAAAATTGAAAATAAGACTACTTTAGGTTCTAGGTGGTAGAGACAACTTATATGGTTTATTTAATAAAGTTGTTGCATTTTTAATGTGAGAGGGGTTTCTACTTTCTAATAATTGAAGAGGGATTAATTGCAACCCTTTTTCCACTCATATAGTTAAAAAACAAACAGTGAATAATTACAAGTATTTGTGGATAGCATAATCACTGCTTTAATCACTCCTGAAACACTTATCCATGTAAGCTTAAATTGTAGAAATAGATGATTACTTTGATCTAAAGTATACCAGGTCTACCCACTTATTGTCTTTCATATGACAGCAGAATTTACTTTTCCATTCCAAATAAGTTTTATTTGGATATGAATTAATGTTGCTAGTATTCACTTCTATGTTTGCTACGGATCATGGCTTACCCTACATGCTCTTATTTCCCCTGCCTCATACATGTCATTCAATTGTCAGACAATCCCATGTTGTGGAAAATCTGTTTAGCATTTTGCCATTATCATTAAGGTAAGTGAAACATATCAATCCAAGACACAATGTTGTCTATAATATGCTGTCGTAGGGAAATAGCATTCACAGATGTTTTGGTGGGAATCTGTAGTAGGTATCTGCAAAAATGGACTAGGGCCACAGGGAAGGAAAGCTTGGTCTCATCTCTTGGGTAAATTCCCTAATTAGTCAAGTGGTCAGTCGCACACCCTTGCATGTTGGCACTCATAGAATCAGTAATCTGTGAGTAGTTTCTGAGGGGATGCAAGTGCTCGTAACGTAAAATTTCATGTAAGGACATGTAAGCTCAATGTCAACTTTTCCTCGCACAAAACAGGCTAAATTACACTCCTCCATGTAAAAGAAACAAAATGAGAGTCCCCAGGACCCACTATTAACTATGGGCAGGTTACCATAACTCTGTGCATAGTGGGGTTGCGGGTAATTAAAGTATCTAGGGGGGATATATACACCCCACCCTCTTCTCATAGGTATTGGGAAGCCAAATAATATTAAAAAAGGGAGACACAGGTAGGGGGTTAACTATTAAAACATGACTCTAGGGGGTAAACTTGAATATGTTTACTGACCCTGTGAGACCATGTTTGTCCTTTTAGCGACCCTTTGTGGAGTTGTAACCCTGAGAATATGTGCTGATGTATGTGGGAGGATGCGTGGATGATGATGGTCCTTGGATTAATGCAGAGACGTTGAATTACTTTTTGCAGATTTTTTTCTTTTTTCTAGTTTTGACCGGTTTTAACTAGCGTAAACCTGGGTACATGGTGTCCTATTATGATTGGGGGGCTTACTTTGTATAAATTGTATAATCATACAATAAATACTGGAACAAGGACCGATTTTGTTTCAGTGGTAGATTGGACTTTCAGCTTGCTGATTCTCTGAAAAAGAACTTCATAGTCTCTACTTGTTGTGTTTGAGGGAAAGACTACAACAACATTTGGAGAATTGGGATTCAAACATCTCAAGAGCATGAACCAGTGATCCAAGAGCACTCAATAAACGGTTATTTCAGAGGTAAAGTGCTTTTGTGAAATGCCTATCAGTTTAGCTAGTTGAGTGTTCCTTGTGATTGCTCCCTACTGACTGTGGTTTCACCAGAGTGACGGAACCCCGCATTGAGTAGTTATTCCACCTTTTGTATTATGAGGATGGTTTAATTATAGCAGCCAAAAAGAGATACCGCAACTGGGTTACGGAAAAGTAACATAAATCTGCAGTTGTCACTATATAAAAGATGGCATCCTGTAATTTGGTTACAGGAGACAAACTCTGGATAAATCGACAGCTACTGGATAACAAAAGGAATCCTGTAACTGGGTTATGGAATGATAACTTAACATTGTATCAGTTATCAGGCCTTAAGTCTGTGGTAATTACAATGGGGAATTGTTATACCACAAAGAACAGGGAGAGTCAACAGAAGGGAACTGCCCTTTACAAATGACTCAGAAATTTGGTACACTGGTTGGAAAATATCAGAACCTGTGGAATATGTTAACCCAGAACCAGACATACTCCCTCGGAAGAAAAAAAAAATAGGCAGTTAAATATTAACAATTCAGATAAAGTATTACCAAATTTAATTGCTGTATGGGTCAACCAGCTATGACATTTTACATATAACATTAATAATGTTGTTTACAATAGATTTCCCTGTGACAGAATGTGCGCTCTTGATAAGTTGATATACTTCAAATTCTTAAAACCCACTTTTTGGACAAGCGCACAAACTCTCTGCACCTCTCCTTAAAACCTATGTGGTCAGTGCAGTAGATAGGTTGTTTCACATGTTTCTGAATGGATGATATAAAAAAAAAAGGTTTTACCCAGAGGAACCAAGCTTTATTACCTTGGCTTGGTTGGCTGTGGAATTAACATCCATTAATCCATACAGAATATTTCATTGCAATGTTGGAGGTTACCAAGCACTACAGGAGGACTGGGTGGCTTGGCTGTTTTGTGTTCTTAATGTAAATTACTCAAGTAATGCATTGAAAGAAAAATGAAAAAGTGAGGCTGCATTGTTAATGTAATTTTTTCCATTTGCCATTATATAGACAAAAGGAAAGTCTGTGTGTTATACCTATAATAATTTCTAATAGTGACAGTGTTTTATATTTGTTCAATGAAGAAGTCACAGGTGAAGCAGGGAATAACAATCAATAGCTTGGAAATGTTAAGGCCAAATGTGTTATAAAACAGTGTTACCCTTTTAGGCTTCATTGAAGTTAATAGACGCATATTTTTTATGCATAAACAAAGAGTGCAGAATGGTAGAAAAAGAGCTTTTAGACCCTGAAGAGTGCTAATCCCAACCGTTCGTCTTTGAAGAGAAGTTAAAGCAAACATATATGCTTTTACAATATGAAAGAACATTTCGTACCATTTGCAAATACTTCCATAATGTCACAGAATGCAACTTTTGGGATGTTCTTTGTAAGCTAAAACAAGCAGTTTGATGTTGCTGTTAGCACCCTGTGATCTGATGTAAGCAACAATGTTCTTAAACTGTATATGAGGGGATAGAGGCTGAATTATATGCCACTACAAAGTAAGGTACAGGAGTGGGGTAGGTGGCTGGAATTGTGGAGGATGGGTTGAGAGTGAGCAATTGGAAGTATGTAGGAAGGGAGAGGATCGACCAGTTGGAGATGCCTAGTATTGGAGTGGATTGAGGAGTCTTAAAGTATGGAGAATGGCAAGGAAGTGATCAACTAAAACCTGTTCTTAAAATGACATTATGGAGCTTGAAAAATATGCCAGCTACCTACTTTATTTATGAAGCAAGGCTATAGAAGTTACATACGTTTACATTAGAAAAAGGTGTCTTAGGGGGTATATGATATTATACAAATACAGTGAAGAAAAACATATTTGATCCCCTGCTGATTTACTACGTTTGCCCACTGACAAAAACATGGTAGGCTTGTTTGAACAGTGAGAGACAGAATAACAACAAAAAAATCCAGAATAACGCTTTTGCAAATAAGATTTGCATTTTACTCAGTGAAATAAGTATTTGACCCCTTTGCAAAGCATGACAAGGCAAAACCCTTGTTGACAATCACAGAGGTCAGACATTTCTTGTAGTTGGCCACCAGGTTTGCGCACATCTCAGGAGGGATTTTGTCCCACTCCTCTTTGCAGATCCTCTCCAAGTCATTTCGAGGCTGACGTCAGTCCTGGCTGCGTCCCACAAGGGAAGGCTCCGGGTAGCTGGAGCCCAGAAGTTCCCAGGTATGCTGATCAGGGAAGAAGGCACAGATGTCTAAAAAGAAATTTTGCCATTGTGGCCTCTTTAAATTATTTTTTTTTACAAATAGGCCTCAGAAATATTGCAGCCTTTTAGCTATCTTTTTAATCATTTTATTAGATTCATTTTATTTAAATATTAAGCAAATTATTGGTCTGCCATAGGAAGTTGGCTTTGACAGGATAATGTATTCATTTATTATTTGACGGTATATATTAAATGCATACACCTAGTAATGCTTTGGCGTTATTTCTAAACTGGAGAAAGTGGGCAAACTTATTCCTGCATGCAGTCACTCATAACATGTTTCCTGTTGACAGATATCATGGGATAGAGCGAAGGGTATTGTATGGAAGAGGATAAGGAAGGCGTGGGACCAGAATGGGTGTGTTACCATATATGTGATAGCCATGTCTACCAACAGGTCATATAGGAAAATCTGCACCTAGATGCCAGTTGCCCTAGGCTCACCCCTGGACAACCGTTAAAAGTTTTTGAGGGTAATGGTCCAACAAGGACATTAAAACCCACACTCTACCCTAGCACCCTGCCACTCTTAATATTGTTAACACTCTTAATGTTTCTTGGCACACAAATACGTTCTTGATGTGATCTATGTATTTATCACCTTTGTGCCCCTTTTCCTATGCTCTTTAAAGTCAGCTAATAGAGAAAAAAATACCTGTCAATATAAGGAATAAATAAAAACTATGTGTACATAAATGGCATAAATATCCACCAGAAGAAACATTTTGTATAATAATCCTGTTTATTCGTTATTTCTAAAAAAGATTTCTAAGTGCTATTCACTGCTCAGCATGCTGCATTAGCTTACTTGAGACATTTATCGTTCTATTTTTACAATTAACCAAGCAGCATAAATAAATAACGAAGGAACTCCATGTCCCCATGTGTCAACGGGGGTCTTCATTTCTGTTTTGACTGCCTTATGTAGAAGAAGGTAGTATGTTGTTTTTGGTGTCACAATTATCCTTGTTCATATGACATAGTGATCATCACACTTCACACCTTTATTTCTAAACTATAAAAATGTTCCTTTAATGTGTTTTGATTTCTTACCTTTTCATATACAGGGTATTCAAGACACACAAGCTTATTGTCATTGTAATGTTTGAGAGCAGATGCCACAAAGAACAAATTAGCATTTCAATGTCAGATTTTTATAAGAAAAGTCACTCAACTTATATTCAAAACTCAAAAATATTTTACATTTGCTTAACTGTGTGGTCTGTCAATTACCTGTTACCATGGGATTGCGTTCTAAAATCCTGAAAATTTTATCTAATTTGCTTAATCTTTTGAGCCCACGCATAGTATCACATTTTATGTTTATGAGAATGGTTGTATTAATATAATTCCATTTTTTCAATATATACACACACCATTAAAACTAGCCACATCAGTTGTTTGTTACAAAATGTGCAGTATCATTACTTAATAGTTTGCATTAATTTAGTGTGGAAAAATGCTTTTAGAAACTGGAAATTTATTTATATATTACAGTATGCAGTACGGTTAGACTAATTTTAAGATATGTGAGTAAAAGCAGATACACGCTCCATCATTGCATACAAATAAAACATTCATGCGTCTTATCGTTCCTCTACGTTGCTCAATTCATTTTTCATACTACTAAAAAAAAAAGCTGAGGGATCAGAACCTCTCCAAATCTAAAAGCCAAACCAGTGCTGGCAACCGTTTTGGTGAGTGGAAAGTTAACCTATGACCGTAATACAACTCAATGATTCTACGCTCTATATGACTGGTTGTAGAGGATTGATTTTGTTGTTGTCTCCCTTTCACAGAGCTCTACTATAAAATGTAATGTCTTTTTTTTTTGGTATTTTATTAATTGTCAACTTGGTGTCCCCTATGCTAGTTTGGGCAAAATTGATGGCCCCAAGCTGGGTGATGTAATGTGACAACACATGCTGTGACATTCACGAGATTCTTCGCTGCTGCTAATCACATTTTTTAGTGCACAGCCCTGCTTCCTAATCACAGTGTGATCAGCGACAGGGAGATCACTGCAAGCACGTTGAAGATCATATCTCGGGACCATATAATTTATGAGAAAACAATATACAACGTACAGTCTTGCATCAGCACCTCCTATTTGTTAACATGGGCTAAAGTTTATTACATGATGGATTTTTCTGGTGTTGTTAATTGTATTCAGCATTGTTCATAAAGAAGCCTATACTTTGGTCAAGCAGATAAAGCATTTCCACCTCTCTTCTAAAATTCCCTTTAAATAATGCCTTTACCAAGGTATCGAGTGACCAAGAATGTGGGCTATATATATA
>VKOC01022416.1:0-10789 GCA_009364415.1 Spea multiplicata | reverse complement strand
GTATACTTTATCAAAGTTAAAGGAAAAGAATAAAAAGAAATCCAAGCAGTTGAGCCTTTAACGTACCTCGTACATATAATACATTTTAAAAGGCAGGAACTTGGGGTTTCTGAAAGGAAACTCAATCCCTTTATGCTGCAGTCTCCTTTTCCTCTCTTCCAAGGAAATCCGACGTTTTCTGTAAGGGTTCTTTTCTCTTGTTTTTATTGCAGGCTTCCTAGTTTGCTTTTTCTTCTTCTTCTTTCCTCTGTGTTTCTTCTTTTGAAAATATTTTTGCACAATTTCTGCAACAGTGAGTTTTTTGGGAATTGGCTCATAGTCACATGAGTCGTCCGATGGGGTAAGAGGGCTATACGACCTTGCTGCTCGTCTCTTTCTCTGGTTTCGCGTAGGTGTGCACGCAATCTGTGTTTCAAACAAGCTATCACCAGACCCTGAACTATCACTGGTTAACACACTAAGAACAAAAAAAACCAACATGATACGACTTAATGCGCTATACACAGCAATATCAAATATATTATATATGCATAAGTCAAAATGCCTACCCATAGAAGCCCATCATATTTAATGAACTATATGGGCTGATATATTAGAAGAGAAACATTTGCTAGTAATCACTCCCATTTAAGAACCATTACATGTGGGGCATTAAAATAAAAACAAGACTTTTTTTTAATGCGGCTGCATCAGATAACCATACTTTACATAGTGCAACCACCACCACTGTAACACACTTTAGCAAAACAATGAGGTATTTTATCCCTGAAGCAAATCCTTATTGAGTACTATTGAGATTAAGCTGAACCGTTTTTAAGATAAAATGTTTATGATCTGGACAAGAGCTGATCGGGGTTAACATATAGAAAGCTTTATTCTTCGGTGTGAGCAATAAGCACAGTGCTCGCTTATTAAGAAATCGTTAAGAAATTGCATGTTTATTAGCAGCCATTACAGAAGTACATACCTGTCCTGGTCTTTAGACAACGTCGCTACATTTTGAGTGCTGGAGGTTTCCCCCTGAAAACTATCATTTGGATCACTAAAGAGTTCTTGACTCTGAGGAAATTCAGGATCAGTATTTTCAGTGGTATTTTCAATCAGATCCATTTGGTGCGCTGAATTGCCAAGAATAATGGTTATTTATTGTGATATATATATATTAATATGTTTATTTATACACCAGGGTACCATTGTCAGACATGAAAAACTGTTTATATAGGATATTACTACCTATTTCCAAGCGTAGTCTGTATACAATTACATAGGCTAGCTGGCACTGGCGCACATACAGCTATTATTGCAATGCGAATTATCAACACCTAATACTGACATCATTACCAGCCAACACTTGAGAACCTGATTCCTTAGGGCAAAATCATTTCGCTAGGGACAACCCAGAACGGATAACAAAATACTTTGAGAAGTGCAAAGTTTACTCCAATATAGCGCCACTTCTGAGAGCGAAAGTGGCGGCTGTGAAATGACGTCATCCCGCTCCCAAGATGCCTTTCGGTGGAGTTTCTGGGCCGCTAGGTAGTCGCTTCTTGATGACGTTGTGTTCTGAGTCCTTAAGTTTGCGATTGATCAGCTGTTCCTGCAGACGAGAGAAATACTGTGCGGGTGAGCGGCTGAATGCGTAACTTTAACGCTTAAGGACACATTAACGGTTGTTTTGTCTATTACATTGCGGAAATCTACCGTGACAACCCGGCCCGTGCCTCACCTTTCTTCTTTGTAAATACATTTTAAAGGGTTAATTATGAATTTTGATGTGTAAGCTGTGGTTATTGCGAAAAAAAGTGTTGTAGTCACCCAATCACATTAGAATAGTAACACAATCAGGTTTAGTAAATATACGTAAAGAAATGGGCAGCTGGGGTTAACGTGTTTACTTATCTCTGCACAGGTTGTGATCTTGTCCTAAGACATCGGGAACATCTCAAATGAGACTGTCAGATTATTTATTTACCAACTCAGTTTGCCATTACTAAAACATGTATTTTCATTAATAAATCATTAATTGTATTAATGACATCACTGCCAAGGTTAAACAGGAAAAAAGATAACATGGTATGGTTAAAAACAAAAAAATGACGTGTTTAAGCTTACTTAAGTATCTTTGATAGCAATGATCCAGATGAAGGCGAACAAAAACCTGTTTAAAACTCATGCTACAAAGGCAAAAAAAACACCTATGACTTTGACCCACAGCTATTTACATTGAAAAAAACTTTTAAATGCTGACAAATGCCAGAAAGGATATATTGTCAATCTGCTGGCATTATATAAATATACATTTAATACGTTAAATCAAGTAAGTGTCTCGACTGCCATGATCCAGGAGCATGCGCTACTGGTTGAGCCCCAAGATTAGAGGACAGCGACATTGATGATTCCATGGTACTGAGTAATAGATAGCAAAGCACTAGTTGGAGGTAGCCTGGGTCGGGCACACTAAATGGGTAGTCAGACGAAGCCAAGGATAGCCAAATTGTAAGGCAGAGAGCAGGCAAGCAAGCCAGGAGTCAAAACAGCTTTCAGGAACAGATTCACCAGCAACATATAACAGGACTGGACTAGGAGGCTTCAGAATAACAGTTCTGGGTTTTTAAATCTGGCGCTGAGCTTTCCTGCCGCTTGTTGCTCTACACAGTTTCTTCAGCAGCCCGATAGCTGCCGCTTGGATGCTGGTAGCAGGTCTCTGCTTCAGGACAGTAGGAGGCCATTTGCTATGTGCATGTTTGTGGACATGTCTCTACTTTGTGATGAGGTCACCCTTTTAAGAGTGTCATCTCTAGGCTGAATAAATTCAAAGTAGCAGGATGCAGAAAACAGACGTCAATACCATATATCTAAGTTTATTCCATTCTTTGTACACTTTTCAAGTCAGTCACATTTTTGTTATGAATATGTGGCGAAAACGGAACCACATGTTTTAAATGAATGCTTTGTACAGAGCAGAGGGGTTCCAGTCCAGAAGACACAATTTTCAGCTATCCTTGCTTGAGCTCAGGTACCCCAATTAAACATTCATTAAACTGTATGTCTTCAGGCAGGATTTCATATAATTGCTAGCTGTTTCCCCGCCCCAGAGGAATAGATAGTAATAAGATGCCCAAAGGTGTAAAACCGACACTCTAACCGCCTTATGTATTTTAATTTTACCTCCCCCCAATGCATTGAATGATTTTGTAGAATCCCCCCTTATGCCCTAGCATCTTTCACTCATAAGCTAGTAGGAAATGTGTTCTGCTTCCATGTGCACTATACTCACTGCTGGCGAGCTCCGGCTATGGCTTACACAAGAGTTTGGGGTACCTAATGAGATTCCCACGTGCATGAGCAGAAAATGATCCCAATGACAGTTGGAGTGGATCACTGCCATTGACTGGCTGCTTCAAGTGATATGGAGATTGGGACCACAGAATTGGGGTATTGCACTGAATCTTCTCCTTAATGTAAATACTTTTTTTTTAATGGAGTGTTTCTTTAAGGGGTTAACATACACAATCTCAAGGCATTTGCAAAAAAGGAAACTTAAACTAATGACAACTGGTCATTAGTCTTTTGAGCACCAACCACACCCAGGTTGGACCCAAGAAGTCAACATATATTCCATCTCATCCTCCCATTTCAATTTCTGAAAGCAATCACAAAAAAAATCTTTGCTAGGCAGTTCTAGAGCAGATCGGCAGCCATTTCCATAGCTCAAAACAGGACTACTAAAAGCTTGTAAGAAACAAAGGAATGGAAGTAATTAAGGACACCTCATAATAAAACAAATGGCCTGAAAAGGAACAGGTTTAGGGTTAGTGGATAAAGAAGGTGTGGTTGAAGGGCAGCATTGCTGTTTTACCACTTGGGACCATTTAATAGTTGGTTATGTATGGCACTTCGTAGAAGAATAAGCTATTTGCTTACAAAGCTTCATTGATACATTTTCTGTGGTTTCTCTACGCATCATTGAGACTCTTAGGGCTGTAGAACATTGTGATACACAACAAACATTTTGAGCTCCTAGAAAACCCTGAAGAAAATCCTAAAGAGGGTTACTTAGGTTTATTGTGGAGTTTGAGATTGACTGTAAGAAAACAGTGTCCTGGAATTTAATGAGAGTGAAAGAAACAGTAATATTTAGGTCCAAACTCACTACACACAGGACAGCAGTCAGTAGAGGTGAATATTTAATGTAGAACACAGTGATGCACTACCTAAAACACAAAACATCAGGGGAACAAAGAAGGGCTGAAATATTTGGGACTCTATATAATAGTAAGATAATTGCCCTAAGAATGACTTTTGGCCTGTTGATAACAAGACCATATAACCATAAAAAATAGTCCTGCTTGAAACTGAATATATTTTTGTTGCATTTTACATTTTCTTGTAATGCTAAAGCTTTATTTTGTAACCATTATGTTATATTAACAGGGAGACATTTATTTTTTAATCATTAAAAAGTTGTTTTTACAGGTGCTTGGACACCACCTACTGCACTTTAGTCTTGGCAAGAACTTCTCTTAAATCAAGCTCTGGCTTGCATGTTGCCGACGGAAAATGGCTGAAACCGAATCCTGTGCTCTGCACGTGCCACCTCTGGAGGATATCTGTGAACGTAAGGTCTCATAAACAGAATTGTAACTTACCATTATTTTTAATATAAAAACATGATACATATGCACTCTTAGCTGGAAAGCACTCATTTAACTGAGTGGCCCTTGAAATTGCAGTATGTTTATAGCATCATAGATTGTCCTAATAAAGTGATTAATTTATATGATGGTTCATAAGAGTACATGTGTTCCTAAATGTGCATTTGTCTTATAGGTTTTAAAAGAGGATTGGAAAAGAATTATGCAGAAGTCCATGTGATGGTTGTGGATTGCCCTGATCTGACACAGAAACCTTATTGTTTTCCTGTGAAAGGTAGCAATGCTTAAAATGTGGAGTATTGGATAGTTTCTAAATTGTCTTCTTTGCTGTTTTAGCTCTTAGGTGATTGTTAAATTAATTTCATCCACACAAAACCCATACCCTACAAATGGGGGCATTTTGTGTTTAAAAGTTTGGTAGTTATTAATCTTAAGATGGTTGCTTAAAGCCTGCTCTAAAAAATGATTTTACTATATTAAAAGCATTAGGTTTCTATGCAGAAGGAAAAAATGTTGTTGCTGGGTGATGTAAAGCATCATACAGAGTTTAGATATCCATGAAAGAAGAATATATGATTACTGTTAGTTTATTTTATCTCTACTTAGTGTCACGTGGCTATTACATTAATAAAGAGTATTATTAACTTGGCACATTCTGAAAGTCATGGCACAGAAAATAACCAGACTTATGAAATTGGATAATAATAACTTAGCTGAAACATGGTTTAAATCCTTATGTTTTTACTTGAAGATTGTCTCTCCCCCCGATATTT
Organism: Spea multiplicata; assembly: GCA_009364415.1. Classification (NCBI taxonomy): domain Eukaryota; kingdom Metazoa; phylum Chordata; class Amphibia; order Anura; family Pelobatidae; genus Spea; species Spea multiplicata. The sequence continues at coordinate 5,361 of VKOC01022416.1, read as the reverse complement.
CAGGGCTATGTGGAAAGTCTAGGATCGCAGATGTGGGTGGGGTGCCGTACTTGGTGCCATCTGCACGTCTTGATAAAGTAAGCTTTTTTACACACACAACTCTATCAGGCTTGAAATTATTATAATTTGTATTAAAATATTACTGGTTTGAGAATGCAAATATCATATGAGTGGCTGTCTGCATTCACTCTATTATTTTGTGACTGATTATTTATCTTACTGTTATGCACCTATTTTACTATTACTATTGAAGGAAAGGCAGCAAAACAGTTAAATTACCACTTTTTTTCTTTTTAACAGATTTATAATATTAACACAGTTGCCAAGAAGATCAACCTTCCTGGAGCCTACATATTGGGGGCTGGTGCAACCTCTCACAAAAGCCTAGGAATGAATGCAGAGGTTGGTGATTGTTGTAGCTACCCGTAACCATAACCGAAAATGACCCTCCAGATGTACTGGTTGCCTGGGCATGATAGTAGTGTGATTGCTGTTACACCCCCTTACCTGAGCTGCAGATCTCTTGCGCGCAGACTTCCGCAGGGTCCCTGCTGCTTCCCTCTGTGTTGCTTGCACTCTGTGCGAACAATTTCTCTTGTCCCGCCCAGGGGAAGCAGGAACAGAGCAGGGTGATGTGATGTGAGATAAATGCACGTGACTCTGCTGAGTTCCTGTTTCCCCTGGCCAGTACAAGAGACGCTGCTCGCACACTATGCGAGCAAGACACAGGTAAGCAGCCTAATGATTTATCAGATGAGTTCTCCAATCACCTGATGTATCAATGCTATCCTAACTGACCATAAGAGGAGGGTCCTCTACTCTTTCTGTATCAGTATTATTGCTTGCTAATGGTAAGTATATTTGTGTATTGTTAGTCTTATTCTTTGATTTTATTCTCAGCTTAATACCACTAATAATAAAATATAAATAATGATAAACCATATGTGATACATATGTCTTAGTTAACCTTGGAATTTGAAGTAAGATTTAATTGAAGACAAAAGGAAATTCTGTTCTGTAAAGCATCTTCCAGCTGAACATTCACCTGCATAATGGTCCCACTACTGTATAAGTGTAATTAATAAAATGTTGGCCAGATGTCTGTGTTTACCTTGCATTATGTTTTTTTTTTAATTTATCTAGATGATCTTCTCTGTGCAGGCTGAGAGTGCCACCACACCTTCTGTAAATGATAATTACGTTGCTAGTGTTAACCCAGCAGACAACAGTTGCCTTTTAGAGAAATACCGGGATAAGAACAATGATGATGAATTTGGGCTCCTGTCCAATCTCTATGCCAGTGAGGGGAAACCAGGAAAGGTAAATCTAAAAACCTGAAAAATCATTTTGTTTTTTGTATTTAGAAATGGGTTACCACCAATTTGTACATCCTTAAAACATGTTGATTGTCATAAAATACTGTGTTGTTGACCGTTTGTTTTGTATACAGCTTGCCTCTGTTTCACAGTTGGCTGGATATTACATTAAATGTCTTGGTTTACTACCTTGTGAGAAATGACAGTTCCCTTCTTACCACAGAAGGACGACTGGACTGATGAAGGTCTATGAGAGAAACACACAGTAAATAGCATTGCTGTAAAACAATCAGTTATGTTTATTCAAACATCATAAATACCATGTCAATTAAATACGAAATGCACTGCAGTGCAGCGCAAATGCATCTTCAGTACAATATTGATTTATCAATATCAGACATGCTATAAAATACTGCAACACATTGCAAGGCAATTCATGTACAAAGTCCAATTTTACATTAAGCTCAGTCCTCCTTCTCTATCTGTCCGTAAGAGAATAATCTATCAGCAGGCTGCGGATGAGCCTGCAGCAGTCTTTGACTGAAGCCTGCTTCTTCCTCAAAGACAGGCAGTTCTATAACATTTTCTTGTTAAAGTCATTTTTACACAGCACATTAGGCGCAAGGTGTCATCAAGACGCCCTCTGTGTGTGTTCCTGGGAAAAGAGTAGGACAGGTACTTTCTGTAGAGTTCGAGTGTCAGGGTTCTCAACAAAGACTATGCAAAAGGGCGCTGTCAGAACACGTGAAGTGATGTCTCCTACACAATGCTTTGTGGTTCTATATCTACACTTCTCCCCTAGCATGCATAAATGTCCTTAGGACGAGGCCTTCCTGAATGGCCATCCATGCAAAATTCTTCTCCCGGTGGTCAGCCTGCTTTGATGCCACATTAGTCATTAATCTATATTTAAGTTAGTAAAAACCTAATTGACCAAAAATCCTTTGTTTCTTCTCTCTAAAAATCATTGCTTCCAGGTCATTGAGGTCAAGGTGAAGAGAAGGACAGGACAGGACAATTTTGTTAGCTGCATGAGGAAATCTCTGAAAGAGCATTATGGCGATAAAGCTGTGGGGATCGGAGGAACGTTTATTATACAAGAGGGAAAAGCAAAACTTCATGTTATGGTAAGTTACTGCACAGCCTTATGTCAGTTTTATGTTTCTGGTGTAGGAATATTGCGATAAAAAACCCAATTGGTTTGTGTCACATGCTTTGCCATCACCAACCAATAGGCTAAAGTCAGGCATAACAAAGAAATAACAACCTCTTATTTTGGCATAATTTAAACAAAAATGTTATCATAGCAACCAACTGTTGGCAAAGAAGGTTCCATTACTATTCCTAACTATCATCTTTCTATGACACATTAATAGCCTCGAGAATTCTCTGTCTGTCCTTTGAACACTGATGATGATGTTAATCGCTGGTTGAAGTTTTATGAAATGAAGGCTCCTCTGATTTGTCAGTCAGTATTTGTGTCTCATGATCCTGTAAGTAAATTGATTGTCAATAATACGCTGTCTGTTTTTTTGTTTATTTTTTATTAGACATATGTTATTTTCTTTCATTGAGTGTTATGTACTTTAGAGGAAATATTTATTTGATGGCTTTGTAGGTGTGTCCATGTAACCTTTTTTCTTTTTCTGTTTAAAAAAAAAAAGATTTCTCCAAATTTTGCTTTGATAAATTATTAAGATACTAAGCTATGGACCTTTTATTGCACAGCAGGAAACACTGAAGAAACAATCCAGATTTTGCTTAAACTTTTCAGCTTGCCTCAGCTGACCCACTGTATAGTAATATCAGAAATATATATCTTGTAAAGTACTATTTAAAAGTTCTAGCTAGCTATTATTATTGTATGACTATTCTGATTAAAGTTATAGCCCATTAAAATTGCCAAGAATGTTTCATTTAACAACTGCAACTGGGCATTTCAGGGGTTCGACTTACGCCTGGAGCACACGCACTGCTTCAGTCATCATGGAGAAGGAGGACATTACCACACTGACACAACTCCAGACACCGTGCAGTACCTTGGATACTTCCATCCTGCAGAATTCCTCTATCGCATTGACAGACCATCTGTCACTCATTTGGTTGGACGAGACTAGGCAGATCCAGCTTCAAGCAAACGTTATAATAAAAAATGCCATATTTTACAATTGTGTTTTGATGAATCGGATATATACAAAATACATTGTAGTGGTCATCATGTCGCATTCATTTGTTGATGATTAATACTGCTGCATCCCTAATCAAGCAATGTAATTTGGGGCAATATGATTACATTTTTTAAAGAATGTATATTGAAAATAATGTATTTCTCTGCTACCTAGTCAATAGCACGTCATAGCACGTCATAATTCTTAAGCATTTTCACATTTATAATGCTGTTTGCTATCACAGAAAATAGTGTTAGGATAAAAGGGATAACAAATCCAAATTTATGTGACAAATATATATGAATATAAAATATATATCTATGTAATATACCTTATTTGTGCATTTATGTATATAAATATATATATTATATACCTTATGAGACGACCCCCAAAATTTGAATATAAATTTAGGAAAAAACGAAAAAGCCTGAACTGGTTGATGCCAGAGAAGGAACCTGCAGGCGACCAATAGGCTCACTCGCACATTTTTTTTTAACTCCTGACAGAGAACCTACAGATTTCCGTTCCTGCGATGCTGTGTAGATAACGGGAGCGGAAATCCGTAGGTTCGCCATCAACTTGCTCCAACAGTTAAAAGTCTCCGCGAAAGACCTTTAACTGGACCAGGATTGCTGGACCAGGATTTTAAAAGTCTGTACGAGCGAATCTATTTGTTGCCAGCAGGGGGCTCCTCTACCATCAACCAATGAAGTACAGGTGTACTTTATTGGTTGATGGCAGAGGAGGCCCCTGCAGGTGACCAATTGAGTTGCTCGTATGGGTATTTCAAATCCTGGCTCCCTAGCTGCCGCGTAGTCTGTACCGCGTTAACCCCGTACTAACCCCTTCTACAAAAAACAAAGAAAAAAAAGAACACGAAGAATGTACACGAATATTCGCCTGAATCAAACACAAGAATGGGCGAATATTCACGGAATATGAAGATGTTTTCCCCCACAAAGACGAATATGAAGAGTTATCTGGCGCCCAGGTCTATTAAGAATTCATCATGCTGTCTTCTGTCACATCATCAATAAACACTAGTGACCCAGTGCCATTGGAAGCCATGCATGCCCATACCATCACACTGCCTCCACCATGTATTAAAGATGATGTGGTACACCAATCAGCCATAACATTATGACCACTGACAAGGGCACGTTCCTCCATTGTTTAATGAAAACTGTAGCTAATGTACTAATATACGTTTAACACATTGTGTATACAGTGGGGCAAAAAGTATTTAGTCAGCCACCAATTGTGCAAGTTCTCCCACTTACAAGAGAGGCCTGTAATTTTCACCATAGGTACACTTCAACTATGAGAGACAGAATGAGACAACAAAGTCCATAAATCACATTGTCTGATTTTCAAAGAATTTATTTGCAAATTATGGTGGAAAATAAGTATTTGGTCAATAACAAAAGTTCATATCAATACTTTGTTATATACCCTTTGTTGGCAATGACAGAGGTCAAACGTTTTCTGTAAGTCTCCACAAGGTTTTCACACTGTTACTGGTATTTTGGACCATTCCTCCATGCAGATCTCCTCTAGAGCAGTGATGTTTTGGGGCTGTCGCTGGGCAACACGGACTTTCAACTCCCTCCAAAGGTTTTCTATGGGGTTGAGATCTGGAGACTGGCTAGGCCACTCCAGGACCTTGAAATGCTTCTTACGAAGCCACTCCTTCGTTGCCCGGGCGGTGTGTTTGGGATCATTGTCATGCTGAAAGACCCAGCCACGTTTCATCTTCAATGCCCTTGCTGATGGAAGGAGGTTTTCACTCAAAATCTCACGATACATGGCCCCATTCATTCTTTCCTTTACACGGATTGGGGCAGAAAAACAGCCCCAAAGCATGATGTCTCCACCCC
>VKOC01022415.1:0-35356 GCA_009364415.1 Spea multiplicata | reverse complement strand
ATATCAGGGGGCACAGTGGAATCTGCCATATAAGAGGTATAAGGCATATATGGGGGCAGAGTGGCAAGCTGGGGGTCAGATGTGCATAACTGGGGGTGGTTTGGTAAATAAAAGAAAAATAAACAAGGCTTTTTTCTCATAGTTTTTATTAAATATGAAAAATAGTTAACATATGAATTAATATTTACTAATAACTTTGTATTAAAACCTAGTTTGAGAAACACTGTGTTTGGGTTCTTGTAGCTTTTGTTATTATGTCAGTAAAATAAGAAGGTGAAAAAAGAGAGGCCATTGCAATAAAGAGATGAAAGTGTAAATTGTACGTTTTTTATTACATTATCTTAAATTGAAAAAAATTGCATTTTTTTATCCGATTAATCGAAAAAATAATCGGCCAACTAATCGATTATTAAAATAATCGTTAGTTGCAGCCCTAATTTGAACCAAGTACATAAGTGGTCTACAGGGGGTTATACAGGAGATACCTATGCCATGGCATGCAGTTGTCTTAGTGCCAGCAGCTAATGAAAAGGTGAATTGCTCATTTGAACACTGCAGGGCCTGCTTTGGGTACAAAAAAACAAAACAACCTTTCTTAACACTTCTGCTTAGTCAGAAACATAGTCATGTTGAAAAGGGAGAAAAAAATGAAAAAAACATAGAATATGGTGAAACTTTTTTTAAAAAAAATGACTTGTTCTGACTTTTATATGAAAAATCTTTTACTCCTCTATGAAAGCTAATTAAAACCTGCTAAATAGATTCTACTATTTTAGAAATAACTATAAGTAGTGTTTTGCTATTTCATTTTTTCAAAATCTGGTAATTCGGCCCTCATGTGCTATTTGGGGCATCTTTGAAGCCAGCCACTGCAATTTACCCATATACTTTCGAAAACTAGACACCCAAAGGCATTTCAAATGTTAATATATTAACTCCAGCCACTCCAGCTATTACCACCAGCCCTTATCATACTTTGCAGTAGTATTTGTGTGTTTTTTTCCCACACATTCTATATTAGGAATTAATTTACAGCTCCTAGTATATGCCACAGCCAAACACTCCCCAATATATGTTTAGCAAGATCTCCTAAATAGGTTAACCTTTTTAAAAAAAAATATATATATATATTATGCGTATTTACTGTAACAACGTTACTTTTATTTTTTAATTAGAAAACTGGGCTCTATTGACTTTCATGGCTGAACATTTCAGCAACACCATTTAAGTTTAGGAGACTATCAACTAGGGCTGCAACAACTAATTGATAAAATCGATAATTGATAAAGAAAATCGTTGCCAACGAATTATATTATCGATTAGTTGAATTGATAAAATCGATTATGAAACGAGGGTTTTTTTCAGAGAAAATGCTCTGAAAAATACCCCTCGTTTTATAATCAGTTTGAGTCACAGCAGCAGCTCCTACTTACCAGTCCGTCCCTGCAATCACTGCCGGAGAAAAAAAGGGGTGGGGCCAATCGGCAGTGAGTATAGGGAGGATAGTGCAGGGAGGGACAGGGAGGATGAAAAGGGCTGAGCCAAATGGCCGACTGGCTCCGCCTATTTCCTGTGCCGTCCACATGGCTGTGACACTCCTGAGTATAAAATTAGTATTTGGGCTGCTGAAAGTTAGGGGATGTGGGGGTTAATTTAGGGGCAGTTATAGTTAATGGGGTGTTTAGGGTTGAAGTTTAGAGGGGGCAGTTATAGTTAATTGGGGTGTTTAGGGTTAATTTAGGGGCAGTTGTGGTTGATGGGGTTACATAGTTTGTAAGGTTGAAAAAAGACCTAAGTCCCTCAAGTTCAACCCTTCTACCTAACCTTCCTGTCTTGATCCAAAAGAAGGCAAAAAAAGAAATTCCTTCTTGACTCCAAGAGGCAATCAGATTTCTCCTTGGATCAAGAAGCTCTATAATTGATTATTAATGTTATTCTATTTATATCCCTGTATCTCATGCCTTTCTAAGAAAATATTGAGGCCCCTTTTGAATGTATCTAATGTATTGGATAACACCACCTCCCTTGGAAGTGAATTCCATACCTTTATTGTCCTCACTGTAAAGAATCCCTTCCTTTGTCTATGAAACCTGCGCTCTTCCAGTCTCAGAGGGTGACCTCCTGTTCTTTGTATATTTCTGTTAATGAATAGGTCACTGAAGAGCTCTTTATATTGGCCTTGCATTTATTTATATAATGTTATTATATCCCCACTGACATGCCGTTTTTCTAGCATATAGAATTTTAACTTTTTTAGTCTCTCTTCATAACTAGTATCACCCAATCCCCTTATTAATTTCGTAGTCCTCCTTTGCACTTTTTCTAATTCCATAATGTCCTTTTTAAAGACCAGTGCCCAGAATTGTACCGCATATTCAAGGTGAGGTCTTACCAATGACCTGTAAAGAGGCAAGATAATATCCTCCTCCCTTGAATCGATACCTCTTTTTATGCTTGCTAAAACCTTATTGGCCCTAGCAGCTGCTTGCTGGCATTGCGCACTGTTGTTAAGTCTGTTGTCAACAGTTATTCCTAAATCCTTCTCATTGGTAGTTTCCCCCAAGGATATACCATTTAAAGAATAGGTCGTATTTTTATTATTTTTACCATAATGCATAACTTTGCATTTCTCTATATTGAACCTCATCTGCCACTTGCACGCCCAGTCCCCAAATCTTCCTGCAAAGAAGAAACATCAAAATTAGTCTGAATTACCTGGCCTAATTTGGTGTCATCAGCAAAAACTGTGACTGTAGCTTGGGATATCGTTTATAAATAAATTAAAAAGAAGAGGACCGAGGACAGACCCTTGAGGCACTCCACTTAATACCTGCGTACAGGCTGAGAAACATCGATTCACAACAACCCTCTGCATTCTATCTTTTAGCCAATTTCTGTTCCACATACAGACATTTGCCCCTAAGCCTATTTCTGTTAATTTATAGAGTGGCCTTTTATGCGGAACCGTAGCAAAGTGCAGATAAATCACATCTACAGCCACCCCCAGGTCTATATTTTTACTAACTTCTTCATAGAATGCTAATAGGTTGGTTTCTCATGACTGGTCTTTTACAAATCCATGTTGACTTCTACTAATTGGATTATGGATCAAGATATGATCTTGAATGTATACCGTTAGCAACCCTTCAAATAATTTCCCCACTACCGATGTTAAGCTTACTGGCCTGTAATTGCCCGGTTGAGATTTTGATCCTTTTTTAAATATGGGCACAACATCTGCCTTGCGCCATTCTAATGGAACTATGCCCGAGCTGAAAGAATCCCTAAAGATTAGTAATAATGGTTGGGCCAGAGTTAGACTTAGCTCCTTCAGTACCCTTGGGTGTATATCATCCGGTCCAGGGGCCTTGTCTACCTTAACAGTATTTAATTGCTTGAGCACTTTTTCTTTTGTCAGCCAATCCCATGTTTGATGCAACGGTTCCTTAAAATTAGCCAGCAGGGGCTTCGTCATTTGTGTCACACCAACTGGTGTAGTACGTACATGGATTGGCTACCCAGTAGAGATGGCACGGCCAATTTCAGTATGTGAGGGGTTAATTTGATTTTATAGGCATGTGGTGCCAAAAGGTCTTTTAAGATGAATTGGTCTTTTGAAGCTCGGACTCCAACCAGGGCCCTCTACAAGGTGTGAAACCATTTCATATCCAGGTCATATCCAACACATATCAATAATAACTCATATATTCATTATCATACCTCCTTGTGTGAATACCTAGAACGGGGAAAGCACACCCTACAAAAAGAGTACCAACATGGTGGCGAAACGTAAATGGTCTGGAAGGAATTGTGAAGTCTATGATGTTCAGTCATAAGTGTGACATATCTATGGACTTCACAATTTACAAGGAAATCATAAATGCATGAATTATTGCTGTGGCGAGCACAGGCAGGACGATAAAATGAAAATTACCGTATTTGCTTGATTATAAGACGAGGTTTTTTCCAGAGCAGAGTCTTATAATCGAGGTCGTCTATAGCTAGCAGCGTCCTCACAGAACTCTACCCCCCCTCCTTCCTCTGGGGGCGGGGCCAGAGAAGTTGCTTGCACAGCCGGGCCCCTGCAGAAGTCTGCAAGTGAGAGATCTGCAGTTCAGGTAAGGGGGTGGGGGAGGGTTTTTGTGATTAATGTGTGAAGTGTGTGTGATTAATGGAATGAATGAGTATTTAAATGTTTGTGAATGAGTGTGTGTATGATAGCATGGATGTGTAAGGTGGGTGGTGGTAGCATGGCATAGGGAGAAATGCATTTTAACTCCCTATATGCCACTCAGCCCCATGATATGCCTTTTAACCCCCTATATGCCAGAGTGGCATATAGAGGTACAAGGCATATAGGGGGTTAAAAGGCATATAATGGGACAGAGTGGCAAAAAGGGTGGTATAAGGAATGTCTGGGGGCAGATGTGCATAACTGGGGGGGGGTCAGGTTGGCAAATAAAAGGAAATAAAAAAAATAGATATATTTTTCTCAATTCATAGCTTTTATTAAATATGAAAAATATTACTAGTAAAACTTTCCTATAGGGTAGTCTTATATCAGGCTTTTTTTTTTTCCCTAAATTAATATTTTGATTTTTGTGGGGTCATCTTATAATTAGGGTCATCTTATAATCGAGCAAAATACGCGTAGTTATTTTGACTGATATGTTTTCACAACACAAGGGGGAGGTCACTTATGGTACACCTTCCCTCCGCTTATACCACCTCTGGGCCGGCTTGGAAACTTGAGATGAACTGGGAAAGAGTATAAAGTTAATGAGAGAAGATTGGGCAGTATGCTTACTAGGGGCCAAGATCTAATTTTGAGTAAGTCGCCATCTTTCCTTGCCGGAGCCCTACGGACAGAAAAACTGTTATTTTACCATTCAAGTGAGTAGTTAGGTTTTCTGTAATTTTCTCCTTTTTATTTTATCTGTTGGTGTAAATAATCTATCATCTTTTTTGTATGCACTGTGATTTTTTTGTTCATAATAAATATTCCTTTATTAAGTTCTGCCATTATCTGGTAAAGACTCACGTTACCTGTTTAGACCATGTTATTGGTAATTTTAAATCATGTAATTATTGTGTTAAAATATACTGTGTGGGTTTTAAGTCTTATTCACTTGGGGTACCAAGAGACCCCATTTCTAAATTGTCTTGGTGGTGGCAGCGTTATTTTGATATATGTTATATATAGTTAATTGCGGGTGTTAAGGGTGTATATTTATATTTTTATCACTATTTCCGGTCTAGGGCAGACAGTGAATTTTAACCCTTTTACCACCAGAACCAAGTCACGCGCACGCTTGGAGTAGAGTGCGTTCGTGACAATTGGCTCTTCCTCGGTATAAACAGAAGGGGAAAAAAAGGCTTTCTCTCTGTCCTCACTAACCAAATTTCCAAATAATAACGTACCAACATTCTCTACCTTTAAATTTTTTCCATTTACATATGTTTCTCATTTTCTAGTTTAGCCATTTTAATCTCCTTTTTGCAGGCTTTGTTGGCATCTTTGTATGCCATAAATGATACTTCCGACCCCTCGCTTTTATAATGCTTAAATGCCAATTGTTTATTCCTTATTTCCTGGTTTACTTTCCAGGTAAGCCACATTGGTTTTGATTTGTTTCTTTTGTATTTGTTTCCCATAGGTATATATTGGGATGTGTAACTTTGCAATGTGTGCTCTGTGTTTAACCCAGAGAAAAATCCATCCCAGTTGATATATTCCATGGTTGACCTTAGCCTGTCAAAGTTCGCCCTTCTGAAATTAAGTGTTTTGGTAGAGCAGTTAACCATTTGCTTTTTGGAGTTAATCTTAAATGAAACCATGTTATGGTCACTATTCAACAAGTGTTCTCTTGTACTTTAATGTTTGAGATAAGTTCCTCATTGTTAGTTATTACCAGATCTAGACAGGCATCCATTCTGGTTGGGTCTCTACTAATTGTGACATAAATTGGTCATTAAGCAGGTTCAGAAACTTGCTGCCCTTAGGATTAATTTAGGGGCAGTTAATAGGGTGTTTAGGGTTAATCTAGGGACAGTTGTGGTTGATGGGGTCTTCAGGGTTAATTTAGGGGCAGTTGTGGTTAATGGGGGTCTTCTCTTCAGGATTAATTTAATGCTGAGGACTGAGGGTTAATTAATTTAATAAGGTTAACTGTATTTAACATGTTTTTAACATCCTACGTTACCTTATTAAATTTTTTTAAATACATTCAAAATTTAAATTTTTTTTATCCGATTAATCGATTATGAAAATAATCGTTAGTTGCAGCCCTACTATCAACTAAGCTCTTTTAAATCAGGCGTTCGCTTCTATACAATATATGGCGGACGTTGCTGTGTAGGGGAGGGGCCGCACAGGGCCCCTACTGCCAATCTCGGTGTTACTGACTGCTTCAACATGAATGCATTACAGCAACACCATAAACAGAAGTTTTTCATCACGTGTCTGGAATGCCAATGGTTGTGAAGGGATTAATCTAAACGCCTTTTAATAAACACTTCATTTTGGTAACACAGAAATCTGGGGACATTTATTTTTTCAAACTATATATGCAGTGTATTTGGTATGTGTTTATGAAGTGATTGTATGATATATACGTTATATAGACGGTAATAGAGAGAATCTAAACTCCTCAGCATCAATGTGTACTGGATGAAGATGACATCAGTGTGAGGCAGATAACATGGGATAGAATCTTATGTGAAGGGATTGGGAGTACATCAGTACACACACACAAAAAAAGTCATCATACATGGGATGCCTGAAGCCTCAATTTAGTGCCACTAATCCCTTTCAACAAAATATGCAGATTGAAAGAGTAAATAACACAAAACCTTTACTTTTCCTCTGACTGATTTCCGGGCCTAGGAGGTTTTGTCCTCAGAAGAGACTACAAATTCAGGAGGGTGTTTTATGGATACAAGTAAAATACATAGTTCTATTTATTCCTACAGTAAGTAAAGGGCCAGGAAACAGATAACCAAATAGACACTAGGACAGTCTTTGGCCCACCGACCCCAAACCACACTGACACCATCACCAGGACAGGCTCTGCAACACAGATAACCAAACACACACCAGGACAGGCTCTTACACACCAACACACACCAGGACAGGCTCTGACACACCAATACCCAAACACACACACACCAGAACAGGCTCTGACACACCAACTCACACCAGGACAGGCTCTGCCACACCAACACCCAGACACACAACAGGACAGGCTCTGCCACACCAACACCCACACCAGGACAGGCTACAAAAAAAGTATTGTCCACACTGCTTTTGTGTTTTTACCCCCTTGTGTATCACCCCCAGCCAGCACTATGTGTATTTATGCCCCCAACTGCCCCTTTGTGTAATGATGCAGCCAGCCCAAATAAAATACTGCCATGCAGTATGGGGGATGTATATCTGACTAGTTGGTTCCCTTCCATTGGTCTATACATCCCCTATACTACAGGGCGGGAATTTCTCTGGGCATGTCAGCAATACGTAAAAGTTAATGCCCCCATACCCTTGCATATTGCCCTCTTTAGTATCATGTCAGCCATGGCACCCAGACTGAAAGCAGGACCTGCCCAACACCCAGATTGGAAGCATATGATTTGCCATCCTAGCCTCAAACAGCCTCCCTGTGCCCCCCACTTACACATCCATGCTGTTCATTCACATACTCATTTACAGATACTTTTTTTGCTCATTCAAATACTCAATTCATTCCCTCATTCATTCGCTCAATCACGCATACTCCCCCACATCCTTACCTGAACTGCAGATTGCTCGGTGCCGCTCGCACAGCTATGTGATGCTTTTTGTAGCCATTGTATATATTTTTAATATAAATCAACGGTCACCTCCTAAACTTTAATAGTGTCGCTGAAATGCCTTGATAGCAAGGCATTTAGCAACACCGAACTCCCACCCCAGGAAGCACTGTGACCATCCTTTAAAAAAAATAACCAAGTTGCAAAAGTTTCTCTCCAGACCCTCTTGAGAACTTAGGCTCTCCTTGCAGGTTACATAGCGGTACTGCAAATCTATCCTATTCTATCTATCTATCTATCTATCTATTACACCGTATTTGCTCAATTATAAGACACCCCAAAATTTGAATATTAATTTAGGAAAAAACCCTGAATATAAAACTACCCTATAGGAAAAATGTTTTACTAGGAAATATTAATTCACATGTAAACTATTTTTTTCATTTTTAATAAAAACTATGATTGAGAAAAATCATTTTTACTTCCTTTTATTTGCCAACCTGCTCCCCTGTTATGCACATCTGCCCCACGGCTTGCTAATCAGCCCCCCAGATATGCCTTATATACCCCTATTTGGCACTCTGCCTTTTAACCTGCATTATGACACTCTGCCCCCCCAGGAATGACGCAGATATCTTCCGCTACCGTCCTCCACTTCTGCCGGGGCTTCTATGATGAAGCACCAGTGTGACATGAACTTACAGTGCTCAGTCATAGAAGCTCCAGTGAAAGTGCAAGCCAGAAGAAGAAGTTGTCTATGCACACCGTGCAGACACTCACCGGCTGCCCCTACTAGACACCAAGGAGTCTGGAGCACAGGGGTAAGGGGGGGCATATCAAGGGCACAGTGGCATATCAGGGGGGGCATGTCAAGGGCACAGTGGTATAAAGGGAGTTATAAGGCATATCAGGGGGGCAGAGTGGCATACGAGGGGGTTATAAGGCATATCAGGGTAGCACAGTGGCATGTGTATGGGCAGAGGGGCATATTCGGGGTATAAGGCATATTCGGGGGCAGTGGCATATTCGGGGTATAAGGCATTTTAGAGGGCACTATGGCATTTCTGGGGTTAATGCTCCAATGACTGAAAACAGGACTGCTTGTATTTTAGGGGTTAATACACATTTGGTACAGGGCTCTGCTGCTGTGCAGGCAGACCAGCAACAGCAAAAAGAGCCCCCACAAGCCCTTTGATGACTGCTACAGAATTGATCAGAGACTCTTCCCTGCAATCACCGGTTTACTGGCAATTGTGTCCCAGTTGCTAGAGGCAGCTTCAGGACAGGGAGATAGGATTCTTCAGTCTCCACATGAGTGTGGAGACCAGCCCCAGCCTCACCTGCTTCCCAATTGCTCAATTAAGAGTGATCGCAATTGTGTAAATAATAAATAATAATAATAATAACAGCACTGACATGAAAGTCCAGGTCAAATGCAGTGAGTTTAGTAACTGCAGCAGAATCAATCAAAGTGGGCTGACATGATCGGTCTCCATGATCAATGTCAGCGGCGTAAACTGGTCGCTTACAAGTAATCTGATTTTTAAAAATTACAAAAAGTTTAACCCCTTCAGTCCCAGGGGTTTTTGGTACTTCAAGTACCGGAGCAATTTTGCCCTAGGTCTGTTCAGCGATTTTTCTATTTTCCTGTGAATAGTGTACCCATGTAAACTATATATTGTTTTTTCAAGGAGAGATAGAGCTTTCTTTGATACAATAGTTAGATGATTAGCTGAAAATTTAGAATGAGAAATTTAGTAAAAACTAGCGACAATTTTCCCTCTGAATCCTTACAAAATCCGTACTTTTCCAGCACTTATAGGGAGCATACTATAAGGTGTCCATTATTCATACAATTTTTATGCTTATGGCTTAAAACAGGTTTGGGGGTTGTGAACGACAGGAGGGTTATACCGGGTAGATGTTGTGCTAGGGTAATGGCTGTAAGGTTTTTTTTGGGTTTTTTATATATATATCATATATATATATATTTTTTTTTTTTTAAATTGTTGTATTTTTTTTGGCAAGGAAGCATGTCGGGAAATAGTATTGTTATCTATGGATGTCAAAAACATCAAGACACAATCTGAAATATACAAGGGACCGTCTATTGAGTTTACATTAGAATTATTACTGCTTACTCTTCAGTTGAATTATTTTAGATTCAAAAAGGACTGGTACATGCAGATATCCGGTACATCTATGGGGGCAGCAATGGCTCCCATGTATGCCAATGCCTTCGTATATGAAATTGAAAGACACCATTGGTTGGAGACACATAAGCAACATATTGCCAAATATTTTCGTTACATTGACGATATTCTAATTATGTGGCAAGGAACAGTGAAAGAAGTTCAGAATTTTGTTAACCATGTAAATTCGCTGTCAACACCAATCAAGGTCACAGCACAAATTGATGAGAGGATAATACAGTATCTGGACCTTGAAATATATATTGAGAATGATAGACTCAATTATACTCTATACACTAAACCGACAGATAGGAACATAATTTTACATGCAAAAAGTGCCCACCCCAAGCATCTTATACAATCATTGCCATATTCACAATTCATCAGAGTAATCCGGAATAACTTAAACGAAGATAATGCACAGACTCTGTTGATACAAATGCAACAAATATTTGCGGATAGAGAATATACACAAGTCCAAATTTCGGCGGCCCTAGACCAGATTAATATATACAACTATATACAATCAAGATAGCAAGGCCTTGGTAGATTGTATAAACAAAAATTGGAATATGCTAACATCGGATACCACCCTGCCAACAGTGTTTCAACAGAAACCGATGATGTGTTTTAAACGAAATTTTGTGATTAATGTGTGAAGTATGTGTGATTAATGAAATGAATGAGTATTTAAATGTTTGTGAATGAGTGTGTGTATGATAGCACGGATGTGTGAGGTGGGTGGTGGTGGTAGCATGGCATAGGGAGGCTGTACTCACACTCCTATCATCCCCAGGTTCCAGCATGTACTGGCTGCCTTGGCTTAATAGGAGTGTGATTGCTGTTAGCAGTTATATATATATATACCTCCAGAAATGCCTTTTAACCCCCTATATGCCACTCTGCCACATGATATGCCTTTTAACCCCCTATATGCCACTCTGGCATATAGAGGGTTAAAAGGCACATCATGGGGCAGAGTGGCAAATAGACGGTATAAGGCAGGGCTCGACAAATCCTAGGAGTTTGTCAGCCTCTTACATTCACAAAAAAATGCCCCTGCGTCACCCAGGAGTCTGGGCAGACAGCACAGCCACTCAGAGCCCGCCCCCGCGCCTGAGGTCACTCCCACGGAGT
This sequence comes from Spea multiplicata, assembly GCA_009364415.1. NCBI lineage: Eukaryota > Metazoa > Chordata > Amphibia > Anura > Pelobatidae > Spea > Spea multiplicata. The sequence goes on along the minus strand of VKOC01022415.1, from coordinate 24,239 downwards.
GATCCTGTAGGCTGAAACCGCGACTGCAGGAAAACCTGCACTAGCGTTTTCAGCTGCCACAGGCAGCTTCAGGAAAGGGGGTTCAGTGTTGATTGGGTCCCCACACAAGTGTGGGGATCTGACACATCCCCCTGCTGCCTGATCGCTCCATGAGAGCGACAGGGCAGCGTTAACCCCTTCAATGCCGCAGCATTTGTAAGGGGCTCTGCTGCTGGTGGTCAGGCAAAAAGATCATTATCTTTATATTATATTATCTATATATATATAGATAGGAATAAATAATTGAATTATATTTAATATTATCTATATTTTAATATATAACGCTAACAGACAATCACACTCCTATCAAGCCAAGGAGCCAGTACGTGCTTGGAACCTGGGGATGATAGTAGTTGGATTACAGCCTCCCTGTGCCATGCTACCCCCCCCTTACACATCCATGCTATCACACACACACTCATTCACAAACATTTAAATACTCATTCATTCCATTAATCACACATACTCAAAAACCCTCCCCCACCCCCTTACCTGAACTGCAGATCTCTCACTCGAAGACTTCTGCAGGGGCCCGGCTGTGCGAGCAACTTCTCTGGCCCCGCCCCCAGAGAAGGGAGGGGGGAGGCAGTGCTGCTAGCTTCCTGTTTTCCGGCTGCAGAGGAGACGCTGCTCGCGACCGAAGCACCGGTGAGCAGCCTGGCCCCAGCAGACATTTTTGAGGTCTGATTAGAAGACGACCTCGATTATAAGACGAGGGGTATTTTTCAGAGCATTTGCTCTGGAAAAAACCTCGTCTTATAATCGAGCAAATACGGTACATATGGTCTGGCCCCCCTCTCAACTGAAATTTGGATTTTTTTTAATGGATCTTGGTAGATATTAGTTAGATCAGGTTAGATCAACTGTTTTTTTCGTTAGATCTACCATGCAGGAGGCGGTATTCACAATCCTATTTTGTGTGCGGGGGATGGGTATACATAGTGGGCTGCCCCCCCCCTCAACTGAAATTTGGTGGAATTTTTTTATGGATTTTGGTAGATATTCGTTAGAATACGGTTAGATCAAACAGTTTTTTTTCGTTTAGATCTATCACGCAGGAGGCGGTATTCACAATCCTATATTGTGTGTGGGGGATGGGAACACATACGGGTTGCCCCCCCCTCAACTGAAATTTGGATTTTGTCTTATGGATTTTGGTAGATATTCGTTAAATCTGGTTAGATCAACCAAGCAAGATGCGGTATTCCCAATCCTATTTTGTGTGCGGGGGATGGGTATACATATGGGCTGGCCCCCCCTCAACTGAAATTTTGATCTTTTTTTATAGATTTTGGTAGATATTCGTTAGATCCAGTTAGATCAACTGTTTTTTTCGTTAGATCTATCACCCAGGAGGCGTTACTCACAATCCTATATTGTATGCAGGAGGAAAGGAATACATATGGGTGGCCCCTCCAACTGAAATTTGGAATTTATGTCCCGCTGAGCTCTACTTCTGTTTCGGGGAGTTCGGGGGTGGTCCGCACAGGGCGCCTGAACACTTAAGGCCGGCCCTGGAAACGCTATACAAAGCTAAAAGATAGGTTTTATTTCCTAAATGCTTTATTTCCTATCTTTACAGTTACAGCCATGTGGTTCTGGCCTGGAGAAGGAAGGGGCGGGGCCAGTTGTCACAGTGATTACAGGGAGGGGGAGTAAGTAGGAGCTGCTGCTGTGAGACGGTGAGTCAGTGAAACGGATTATATAATGAGGGGGATTTTTCAGAGCGTTTGCTCTGAAAAAACCCTCATTTTATAATCGATAATAATCGATTCAACTAATCGATAATGAAATTCGTTGCCAACGAATTTCATTATCGATTATTATCGATTTTATCGATTAGTTGTTGCAGCCCTAGACTGAAACGTTGACCTGCAAAAGAGGAATTTGTATTTATTGGAAAAATACCTCAGTTTTATCTTTCAGTCTGGGAAGAGGGGGAGAGACATGGTTTCTCACTCTCCTCCCCACAATCCCCCTGTACCGATCACACTGTGATCTCTATGCAAGTCCCCACACGCCTCTACGTGTCTCAGATGAGACCTGGACCCAACAAGCTGATGCGCGTGTTCCAATTTTGAGCCTGCAGTGCCAAAGAGACATGCCCTAGTCATGTATATGGGGTATTCCTGTACTCGGGGGTGTTTATAACTACAAATCACAAGTTGTTTCAGTCATTTTATGTACTCAGGAAAAAAATACTGAAATACTGTGTTTGGATAGAATGGGTTTGTTAAAAATGAAAAAAGAGACATTTTTTCTGCAATGTTTAGGATAGACTGGCACTAAAATGGTTAAATCAAAAGTTTTAAAATGCCCCTAATAAAATACTTTGGGATGTCATCTTTCAAAAAATATATACTTTTGTTGAGCAGTTTTTCTTTATCTGGCCATTATTGGGACGCAACTCCCAGCATACCACATCTTTTAAAAATCTTGTACCCACTGTACGGTCTTGCCCAGGGCCGCATCATGGGCCTGGTGCTGAGGATTTTGGTGGGCCTTTTTATGGAAATAAAGAAAATACACAGAATAGACAGAATCTGAACTCCTCGGCATCCCTGAGCACCGAAGAGAACATCAGTGCTCGGCCGATAGTATAAGATAGAATCTTATGTGATGGGATTGGGAGTACATCAGTACACTAAAAAAAGTCATCATACACAGGATACCTGAAGCCACAATTTAGTGCCACTAATCCTTTTAATAATATATGAAGATTGAAATAGAGTAAATAACACAAAACCTTTACTTTTCATCTCACTGGTTTCTGGGCCAAGAAAGTTTTGTCCTCTGAAGCAACTACAAATTCAGAAGGGCCTTTTATCTCTGGATAAGTAAAAATTAAATAGTTCAATTTATTCCTTCAGTAAGTAAAGTGCGAGTCAACAGATAACCAAATACAGGCTCTCCCACACCGACACCCATACATACACATACCAGGACAGGCTCTGCCACACCCATGCCCTAACACACAGGACAGATAAAAGTTACACTGGAGTTAAATGGGAGGGAAACTACAAACTTCATACCAAGTATCTCAGCAGAAAGCAGGTAACCCCGTATAAGCGCTTGCTTGCTTCACCTCCTTTCCTATGGACCCGTACATTTTTCTATGTCCTCTTCCCACAAATCGCACAATCACTGCAGCCTCTACACCCCTTGACAAACCCTCTACAGTCCACATAACCCCATCCCATCTATCACCCCACTTTAGCTCATATGCCTGTTTTCTTCATACCCCAACACTAATAAACACTCACAAGTGAAGGCAACCAATGCCCACAAATCACATTCTCATTTGTTATCTGTCTGTATCCTACTCCTTCTGTGCTCAGGTGACAATGAACATAACCCTGGTCCCACCATCCCCATCTTCTTCAGTCCCCGCACCTGCCGAACTAATACAAACTACCACGATCCCTCCAATCTTAAACCAGTTCACTTTAACCCCGGAATAAACGGTCTGTTTGCAATAAACTAACTGCTGTCCATAATCTTTTCATCTCTAACCACTCACTGAAATATGGTAGACACTCTCGGACACTACCTCTCCTGCTGCTCTCACTTACGGTTGCCTTCACTTCAGCCACACTCCCAGACCTGGAGACAAACAGGGAGGTGGTGTTGGTATTCTCCTCTCTCCTGGCTGCACCTTTCAATGTCTACCACCAATTCCCTCTCTGTCTTTCGAAGTACACTCTGTCCGCCTTTTCTTCCCGATCTCTCTTCGTGTTGCAGTGATCTACTGGCCTCCTGGGCCCACCTCACATTTTTTGATCACTTTGCTGCTTGGCTTTCCCGCTTTCTTTCCTCCGCCATCCCTACACTAATCCTAGGGGACCTCAATATACCTATTGATGGCCCATCCTCACTTGCTGCTTTCAAACTACTTTCACTCTCCTCCTCCCTCGGACTCTCACAATGGACTAACTCCCCAACGCACCGTGGCGGTCATCAAATAGATCTAGGGAACCTTTGTTCCATTTCTCAATTCTCTAACTCTCCCATCTGTCTGTCTGATCACAGCCTGCTTACATTTAATATCGACATACCACACACACACACCCTCTTCCCACCACACCACCTGTCCTCTCGACCCTGCACCTCCACATCTCCTACCACCCCTCTCTAGTGTCCTTACCCCAACCCTAACACACATCTTTAATCTCTCCTTTTCCTCTGGTATATTCCCATTCAGACATGCCATTATCTCCCCCACCCTAAAGAAACCTTCCCTTGATCCCACATCCCCATCAAACTACCACCAGTTTCACTTCTCCCGCTTGCTTCCAAACTGCTGGAACAATTAACCTACAATCAACTAACAAACTTTCTCTCATCAAACTCTCTACTTGACCCTCTACAATCTGGTTTCTGTCCACAGCATTCAACAGAGACTAAGATTACTAATGACCTCCTCACAACTAAAACGAAAGGCCAATTCTCACTGGTTGTTCTTTTGGACCTCTCAGCAGCCTTTGACACAGTCGACCACCCCCTTTACCTACAAACCCTCCATGCGCATGACATCCGTGACATGGCTTAAATCCTACCTTTCTAACCGTACTTTTAGTGTGACCCTACTCTATATTTCTGCTCCTGGAATTGCATCATGGATGGCATCCCGTTACCTAAAGCTCAACATTTCTAAGACCAAACTCATGGTAATCCCGCCATCTGCTCTATCCACTCTACATCTCTATTACTGTTGACAACTTCACTATCCAACCAACAGGTTCGCTGCCTTGGTGTCACCCTCGATTCTGCTCTCTCCTTCATCCCTCACATCCAGTCCCTCACCAAATCCTTCTGCCTCCAGAAGGATTTCACATCTCCCGAATCCGCCCTTTCCTCACGCAAGACCCAACCAAGTTACTAATCCACTCCCATGTAATATCCCGCCTGGATTATTGCAACTCCCTACTAACCGGTCTCCCCCTCTCCCGCCTTTCACCGCTTCAATCCATCCTCCACACACTAGATTAATTTTTCTCTGTCGCCGTTCCTCATCCGCTGCTCCACCATGCCAATCACTTCATTGGCTCCCCATACCCATTAGAATCAAATTTAAACTCCTGACCTATAGAGCCCTCAACAACTCTGCACCCCTTTTCATCTCCAGCTGAAACAGCTTCAACACATCATCGCAGCCAGATCAACTCATCACCATCCAAGCAGTGCTATTGTCTCACTCCCCTCAACCACCGATTGTTCTAATGAATGTAACAGCGCTGCGGAATCGGCCGGTGCTTTATAAATAAATGTAATGTAATCTCTGACCCCTCCAAAAGAGCCTGCCTGAGGCATCTCCGCCCCCTCCAAAAGAGCGAGCCTGCCTGCCTGGGGCATCTCTGCCCCCTCCAAAAGAGCCTGCCTGGGGCATCTGTGCCCCCTCCAAAAGAGCCTGCCTGGGGCATCTCTGCCCCCCCGTCCAAAAGAGCCTGCCTGGCATCTCTGCCCCCCCCCTCCAAAAGAGCCTTGCCATGGCGGATCTCTGCCCCCCCTCCAAAAGAGCCTGCCTGGGCATCTCTGCCTCCCCTCCAAAAGAGCCTGCCTGCCTGGGGCATCTCTGTCCCCCTCCAAAAGAGCCTGCCTGCATGGGGCATCTCTGCCCCCCTCCAAAAGACAATAGAAAAACCAAAGAAACCACCTTCACGTGTAGATGTATAAATGAAAATATAAATACCCTACAAGTTCTGCCGCTCCCAAATAACACTCCTCATAAGTGTTCCAAGAGTCAATGGAACCAAAAAGGGGCACATGAACATGTAGAGAAGATGAAAAATTCAAAATAGTGTAATAAATATAGTGGAAAATATATCTATAAATATATCTGTAAATATATGTGTAAATTGCACTCACAAAACTTGCTTTTAAATACAGCTCATCAGTAAAACCTTGGTGTCTTCATAGGTTCTGTAATACAGATGAGAAGCCACAAACTGGTGCAGTAAGTTCAAACAATACGTTTTTAATAAATGAAGCAGAGCAACTTACAAGCAGGTTGACATAACAACCAGGTTATGCATACAGGCAGTGGGTAAAAGTCTCCACCGAGACTGCAAAAGGTAAGTGAAGTCCATGGAAAGTCCGTAGAAAACAGTCCTATGTCCGTAATAAAATTAGGTAAAAATCTCAGCGCGTTTTGCCCGCACTAAATGTCGGCTTCCTCCGGAGAAATTCGATTGATGTCTGTGTTTCTTGCAGGTGCGTTTTAAAGGATCTCCGGGTGCCGTCCTTCTGTAGTTACGTCATCGCGTAACATCCCCGTTGTCTCTCTGTCTTCGTGGATGAGTTCATTGTCTGTTTTGCGCATGTACGCATAAAGTTCTTTTTGTAGAAATATTCAGACGGGAGACATCGAAAAATAGAGATGGATGTGAATGCAAACGTTCTTTGAGAGACTCAAGTCTCATAATTAGTTAAGTAATGTACAAATGGAGGACAAATAGGTAGGACCAAAGCCCCAAAAAAGAGTAAAGTGAATGAAATTATTGAAGATAGTAATAAATATATGTCCTATTGATGTATTAGCTACAAATATATTAGAGAAAATCATTATTTATTTATCAAAGTAGTATGTGTTAAAAATGTGTATGTAAAAAAGAAAAACAGAAAAAATATGTGTGTATCTTATATATATGTGAAAAGGTGTATATAGATCCTGATGGCAGGAATATATGTACATATGAAGGTGACGTAAAATTGGACGTAAAGCCTGCTGAACTGGCGCTGAACTGGCGGCGAAGGAATTGGGCCTCGAAGCCAATGGCCTTTTCTTCGGAGAAAAGTTTATGAAACCTCTCAGTCAACATGTGAGCGTCTTCGCTTCGCTGAATAAGGCTCGTTCATCCATGGATATTGCGTCAAGAAGAAAGTTTTTCCTCCAGAGCTGGTCGGCAGAGGGGTCGTGCCACCAGCAGAGTTTCCTTTCGTCTCGAGACCCCAGTTTCCTCACGCCTCCACGACCTACCGGTCTCAAGACCGCACCTCATTTTCCCGCGGCTCCCACAGAGGCAGAGGTTCCTCCACCTACCGAGGGAAGACTTCGGCAGGTAAGTGTTTATACGGCCTTTCCCCTCATTTCGGTAGCGGGCAGGCTAGCGCACTTTTCCCACACATGGTCGGCTCTCACATCCGACCCTTGGGTTTTAGAGACAGTAGCAGGGTTTCGCTTAGAGTTTGCTTCTCCTCCCTGTCAGGTCGCCCCTCCCTTTTCCCCGCGCAGCTCCAGAGACCTTATCTATGCGGAGCTGGCTTCCCTGCGCGTAAAGGGAGCTATAGAGCGGGCCCTCAGCCCTCCTTGTTTCATCTGCAATATCTTTCTGGTGACAAAGAAATCCGGGGAGTTCCGCCCTGTTATCAATCTCCGCTCCTTGAATTCCCTCGTTGTCTACCGTCACTTCAAGATGGAGGGTATCCATCTTTTACGGGATCTCCTCCGCGAGAATGATTGTTTCACGCGTTCACCTGACGGTTCCTGTCCACTCGGAACACAGGAGGTATCTCCAGTTTTGTTGCAAGGGTCTTCTTTGGCAGTTCACCTGTCTTCCGTTCGGCCTCAGCTCAGCCCCGTGGTGCTTCACGAAGCTTCTGAAGCCGGTTATGGAGTTCCATTGTGCTCACAGCGTTCGGTGCATCATCTATCTGGACGATGTGCTCCTTATGGCTTCCGACAGGGACTCTCTTATTCGAGACACAGACTTGCCAGTCCGGCTATTCCAGGACCTCGGTTTTATAATCGAGACAAAGTGGGTCCTCGTCCCTACGCAGTCGATCCGGTTCCTTGGATTCACTGTGGACTCCGTTGCGGCAATGCTCCGCTTGCCACGGGACAAGGTTCTGGCTATCAAGAAGGAGATTCGGAAAATTCTTTGATCTCAGTCTGTCTCCCTCAGGTCGCTGGCGCGCGTCATAGGTCTTTTATCGGCCTCCATTCAGGCCATATTTCCCGGGCTCTTCAGAGGTTGAAAACTCGGCATCTTCGGGCTTCGGGTTCCTACGACCTTTTTGTTCCCCTCTCTCTTGGAACACGATTTTGATCCCGTTACGGCTCCAATAGTGGCTGTGCTTAACTTTTTTGCGCACCTTTATTCCCGGTCCATTAATTTGTTCCGGTCGGCTATCTCTGCCGCCCACGTTCCCGTTGCTGGTCTAGGCGTGGGTAAGGATCCTTCGGTGTGTCGCCTTCTCCGGGGGATCTGAATTTCCTGTCCCCCTTCTGCGCGTTATTCCGCTTTTTGGGATGTCTCGCGGGTACTGGACTTTCTTGAGGCATGGCCGGATAATGTCCGCCTGTCTTTCCATCAGTTTTCGGCTAAGACCGCTCTGCTGTTATGTCTGGTTTCCTTTCGTCGGGTTATCAGGGATATCCATTTTGTGTGCCTGGTATCGTCACTTTGCTTCTGTTTTTCAGGCTGTTCTACGACTCTCTGAGTGTTTTCGGATCCAGGGTCCTAGAAGGATAATGCAAAATACTCACCTCCTGTCTTTAATAAAATTTAGATTAATGCTGCGCCAAGGCTAGATTAATACCCAATTGCTCCTCTCCTCCCTTGTCTGGATTTTTACTGTTACGGAGCTAGATAGTACCTCCACTGACTTGTGCTCCCTTAGCCTGGGACAACACTGGTTTCCCAGTCACTAGCCGAGACCTAGTGTAGGGTATGAACACAATTAATACTGTTTTTTTTTTACACACATGGCTGGATATAGCCATGTATTGGGATACAATGGGTACACAACCGCCCCCTTAATCTGACTCTCAGAGACAATAGGGTCAGTAAAGGGATTAACAATACAATCTGACCCAAACTTCCACTATTATTGTCCAAAATCAGTTCCAGAGAAATGGATGGTTTGGCCCGGGGTAAATGTCTGTAGTGGTGGAAGGAGGGGCTTGATTTATACAACATATTAGTGCACCATGGATGGGGAAGTCTGACATTAAACTAAAAATGGCTTGCCACTCCCTGGCCGCATACCAGAGAAAATCCCCTCAGCAAGTGTTGAGATAATATACTTCTGGGGGTAGATGAAAACATGGGGACACACATGGAAAAGTAATTGCAAAACATCATCTGTGCTGGCAAAGTACAGGACCCATCCCAAATCAATATCAGCACTCCACAGTCCTCAGAGCCTCTAATATTTCGGAAATATGGTAAAACCTGTACCAGGGGGAACAATCAGTAGACACTGACCTCCTGTACCTACACACAGAAGTCTTTACAAAGCCAGGGCCCCTAGTCGGTAGGGAGGAGGCTGGTTCTCTGGCCTCTTTAGGGGCCACAGTGATGGAGGGGTCCGTCACACTAACGATTTTGGGATTACTTATTCAGTCCCTAAGAGCCTTTCTCTCTTGTGTTCTCTCATCAGTGGCACCTACTGTGTAGAAAATATTCTAAGCAAAACTGCTTTTTTTATAGGTTACATACTAGCATATTTTTTGCGTGTTTCTATGGTTTCAAACAATCCCTATTTTTTCTGGGGGGAAAAAGATATATCATTTGTGTGGGTACATCAAACTTGGAAAAAGGGAATCATGATTAAACAAACATGGCAAAAAAAACATACGCTATGCAATGAACTAGAAAACACTGGTATGGAAAGGGTTAAGTGGCCTTAGTCAACGCAGCAACAAGTTTAGGCAAAACTCAGTTCCTCTGTATCCCCATCTTCAAAAGAAAAAAACTTTCATTCTGGGTATCTCCATACATTAGTAAATGGAAAGAGAAAAGCATGCACAGGAAAAGTATTTTTTTCCTCTTCTGGGGGCAGGGCTTCATAAAAAAGAATTGGGAAGTGGCTACCATAAATTGAATACGGAGAATGGTAGACTGCAAGTCGGATTTCATCCATATTATTAATTTTTAAGGCAGTTTGAGGCTTGGAAGCCACAGGGAGGCTGTTTGGGGACAAAGATGGCAAGTCCTATGTTTCCAATCTGCGTGTTGGACAGGTCCTGTGGAAGCAATCTGGGTGCCAGGGCTGGCATCATTTAATTATTTTACACAGGGGTGCTGGCTGAGGGCATCACATAAGTCAATTCTAAAAGGGGGGCTGGGATAAATATGCAACGTGGAGCCAGCTGTGGGCAATAGATATTGATGTGGGGGCATTAGAGTGACCACATCAGCCATGTTTTCCAGGACACACAAATTTTACATAATGCTGACTGGGCCCAGATAAAATGCAGCCATGCAGTATGGAGGATGTATAGACTCATGAAACTTTTTTATTGTTGTAGCTTACCACTTCCAAATGTGGGCGTCAGTGTGGAAGAGCCTGTCCTGGTGTGTGTGTGTGTCTGGGTGTCGTTGTGGAAGATTCTTTCCTGGTGTGTGTGTGTCTGGGTGTTGTCGTGGCAGAGCCCGTGCTGATGTGTGAGACTGAGTGACTGTGTGGCAGAGCGTGTGTGACTGACTGTGTGTGATTTGAGTAACTGTGTGTGATTTGAGTGTGTGTGTGTGTGATTGAGTGACTGTGTGTGTGTTTGTGATTGAGTGACTGTGTGTGTGTGATTAAGTGACTGTGTGTGTGTGATTGAGTGACTGTGTGTCGGTGTGGCAGAACTTGTCATGGTGTGTGCTTGGTCATCTGTTTCCTGGCACTTTACCTACTGTAGGAATAAATTGAACTATTTAATTCTTACTTATCCAGAGATCAAACACCCTCCTGAATTTGTAGTTGCTTCAGAGGACAAAACTTTCTAGGCCCAGAAATCAGTGAGAGGGAAAGTAAAGGTTTTGTGTTATTTACTCTATTCCAATCTGCATATTTTATTAAAAAGAATTAGTGGCAAAAGAATACTAAGAAGTATTTTTTTATCTCACGGACAAAATGTTTTGAAATAAGGTATATATATCAATCACTTCATAAACACTACATATATAGTTTGAAGAAAATATGCTTATAAAATATTTTTTACCATTTGCTATTTAAAAAAAATGCCCCCGGATTTTCATCTGGTCACCTTATTCAAAGACTATTGAGATACATTTTCTATTGTAATGGAAGTTAGGGGAGGCTGTGAGGTATGAGGTTCAAGGTATATTCAAAAAGGTAGCAGAGGGATCCTGCTACTTGTTTTAAGAGGGAAGGGGGTATGGGCGTTTCCTCCAGAGCCTAAATGTTAATCTCTTCAACCTTGGTAATTATAAGTCTCTTTATATTGGCTGTTTTGTTTTGTATTTGCTATTTTTCTTTGTAACAAAGAAGAAAAAAAAGGTCGAGATCTAGACTTGTGCATTCGTATTCGGGCGAAAATGAAAACGAACACGAAGGGTGAGTTTTCATTGTTCAGCCCGAATACCGAACATACGAACACAGCGACGGCAAATGTCTTTGATTACTAATCTCCCTGGTCCCTTCCCTATCTAGCCTACCTTATCTACGCAGCATCGCATGGGTTAACAGTAGCGGAAATCCGTAGGTTCGAGGTCAGGAGAAAGGCCAAGTTCCCCGTCTGGAGTTAAAGGGCCGTGCGAGTGAGTCTATTGCTCGCCTGCAGGGGCCTCCTCTGGCATCAAACTAATCAACTTCCGACGGCGCAACTTGGCCTGGGGAGACCATGATCTCCCTGCTCCAAGAGTTAAAGGTCCGTACAAGCGACTCTATTGGTCTCTCCCAGCCAAGTTGTGGCACCAAGATTTTAAAAGTCTGTACGAGCGACACTTCATTGGTTGATGGCAGAGGAGGTCCCTGCCGGCGACCAATAGAGTTGCTCGTACGGACATTTAAAATCCTGCCGCCAAAACTCCTGCGTAGTGCGTACAGTGTTAACCCCGTAGTAACCGCTTCTACAAGAAAAACAGCAAGAAAGCAGAATAAAAAAGAATGTACACGAATATTTGCCCAAACACAGGAACGGGCAAATATTCGTGGAATACGAAGATGTCTTCCCCCACAAAGACAAGCACGAAGAGTTGGCCGGTCCCAAGTCTAGTAAAATCTTTCTCGGGGGGAAAAAACATACTGCAAATGTTTACAATCGTTACTTAGTAGGGGCTCCCTGTAAACGTTAATAAATCTACTGCACCGCCCAGAACAACAAGAAAAAATAATGCCCTGAACATACATTGCACATTCCTAGGACTTAAAGGGCTAATAAATCAATTAGGCTAAAATGTGCATTGATTATCTATACACTATCCTAAGCAAAGCCACTGTATACAAATATTACAGATTACAAAATTTACAGATATGGGGTAATGGAAACCTGCTTAACAATGCAAGAAATACAATATGAGATAGAAAAGTACATAGAAGTACAAATTAATAAGTGATACATAGTAAGGAAGGTTGTTGGATAAAGTTAAAGGAATTCAGACACTAAAGTAGCAGAAGTAAAACGTCTATTAGGAACTGACCATCAATTCGACTCACAAGCTCTTCCAATGCTTTCACCTTTTTCTGGATTCCAGGCTGAGCAAATGTGTAGTTATCCTAAAATTTAATAAATAAATAATTTCTATCACAGAGAAATACTAACTTACATCATACCTTCTGCCTCAAAAGCAATGTAATGTATATATAAACTGGACAACAGTTAATGTCACCTGGATGCCATCTAAAAGCTTGCTCATACACCAGAAACTATCAGCCTCAATGCTGTGCAGAATCTCCTTGGGAAGACTGCCAACGTCAAAATTCTCCACATCTTCTTCTGTTCAAAAGTTACGATGCGGATAAAAAAAAAAAAGAAAAAAAATTCTTAAATGGGTAAAATAGCAAATTTAATAGTATAAAAATCAGTAGTCATACTACTTTACATATATAAATGAAAAACAATTCAATTCATTAGACTCTCCAAAATACTAAAGAGGAAATGATGCCTATTTATAATGATTAGTGTAACAAACCTCATCCCTGTTGTGAAATAAGAGCCTTTCCAAATAAATTGGAGCAGTTCTCAGTCAAAGTAAAATTCTCAATTGTGCAATATCTATTCCTGCCCTGCTGAGCAGAGTAATAATCACAAAACAGATGAAGAAAACATGCACTCCAATACTTACCTTCTTTCTATGCAGTCATTGTCTAAAACTGAACAGTATAAATAAAAAAGGATTTAACCCGTAAAGGACAAGGGTTGTTTCCAAAAACTAGTAGAGCAATTTTCACATACAAGTAGGGCTTTCTTTTGAAATAATCATGCATATAGACACACACACAGTTGTGCTCAGAAGTTTGCATACCCTGGCAGAAATACTGAAATGTTGGTATTGATTTCGAAAATATGACTGATCATGCAAAATAAAAGTATTTTATTTAAGATCATATGAAGCCATTTGTTATCACCCAGTTTTTTTATCATAACAACAGATATCATCCAAATGGTCCTGATCAAAGGTTTAGGTTTACATACCCTTGAATGCTTGGCACACAAAGTGACACACGGACAGGTTAAAATGGCAATTCAAAGTTAATTTCCGACACCTGTGGCTTTTAAAAATTGCAAGTGGATAGCTCTCACATTGATGCACTGACCAGGCTCGGATCTGAGCCACGGGGAGCACAAAACAACTGTCAAAAGACCTTGTAAAAAGGTAATGGTGACCTTAAGGACATATTAAACATGGACTGGGATGGACTGTCTTCTGGACAGAATGCAGAAGGTAAGTGGAATACCTTTAATCACACAGAACAAAATCACACAGATCAATGTATACTATTGGGGACAGAAGAAGCAAATTTAATCACTTTTAGAACGCCTTTGATTTTAAACGGCTAAATTGGAAAATGAGGAGAGTAAAACAAATCCCCCAAAGTATGTAAAATGTAGAGAAGGTCAGGGCCGAAAATGCCGGTTCTTTGTTATCCGAAATGGGAAATTTGGTTATTGAGGACGTGGAGAAATCAGACATTTTAAATAATTTATTTTCTTCTGTTTACACCGAGGAAGATGCGACGGCTGATCTTCTGCTTGTGAATTTCACAGAACCGTTGCAACAAACATGGTAGAGTGTTTGAGGTTTATTCAAAATTAAGCAGGATAATACAGTCTAACGTTGATGTTTCTTAGTGAATGAAGTTCAACTCAGACAACTGTAACCTTATGCATTATGGTGAAAAATAATAACAATCCAACATATACCTTAAATGGTATCTCCCTGAGAAAAACTACTAAGGAAAAGGATTTAGCAATTATTGTAGATAAACTAAGCAAGAGTGTGCAATATCAGTAAAAGCCAATAAGATATTAGCATGTATAAAACATGGTAGGCGGAGGAGATCACCTTGCCTCTTTACAAGTCAATGACGTGACCTCACCTTGAATGTGTGATGCAATTCTGGGCACCAGTCTTTAAATAGGACATTATGCAAAGAAGGGCTACAAAATGAATGGCAACACTGATTATAAGATGACCCCCCAAAATTTGATTAATTTAGGAACAAAAGAAAAAGCCTGAATATAAGACTACCCTATAGGAAAAAAAGTTTTACTATTACATATTAATCCACATGTAAGTTAATTTTTCATATTTAATAAAGCTGATTGTCAAAAATGCATTTCTTGTTTTTATTTCCTTTTATATGCCAACCTGCCCCCCCAGTTATGCACATTTGACCCCAGGCTTGTCACTCTGCACCCCCTTCAAACCTACAAATGCATCTCTAGACTTGCCTACCCCCGTGCTCCAGACTCCTTGGTGTCTAGTGGGGCAGCCAGTGGACGTCTGCACGATGTGCATAGACGACCTCTGCTGCTACCCGGCACATCTGCTGGGGCTTCTATGACAGAGCTCCGGAAGGTCATGTCACGCCAGTGCTCAGTATAGAAGCCCTGGCAGAAGTGTTGGTCAGCAGCAGAGGTTATCTACGCGCATCATGCCGATATCCACGGGCTGCCAGAAAGGAGAATCCAGGTCCCTTTCAGCACTGGGGGGATCTGGATATTAGTCTTCTTGTCAAAAGAAGGATTTTTCCTCAAGTGGCAATGTTCAAAAATTAGCTGAATTTGTTTGGCTTTGTTTTTTTGCCTTCTTTTGGATTAAAAGCAGGATGGATAGTTGGAAGAGTTGAACCTGACGGATTTACTATGCAACTATGTTACTACGTTTGCTATACTGCAGCCACCTCAACATTGTTTCAGTGAAAAACATCTTAATTACTTCAACAAGACTTCACAGGACTTTATTCATACATTTTCAATGCATGCTCTCTTTGCTAAATGGGGAAAGGTTTAGTGGCAATAAACTCACCCACATGCTCTGTCAGAAACACAACAAAGAATGGAGTCACCAGGTCATTGATTCCTTGAACATATCCACTTGCTGGATGCCGTATTGCCCAGATAAACAGGATTCTCTCAAAGATCTGTCGCAAGAGTAAAAACCAGAGTAGGTACCAGGAATCATAACTATTCAGTCAAATAAAGTGTTAAAATTGTGATGTTTCGTGGGATGCCTTACTTTAGTACAATAAGACAATACAAGGGTATATAACACATTTTTTTATTTTATTATTAAATGTATTCTTGAAAGGATCCACAATACTTTTGATCATTAATGCCATAAGTAGTTCATTCAAGTGCTTGTAAAGACTAAGGCTGTTTTCCATTTTCACACTTAAGGACTAAATGTTTCCCCACACACACACTTTTGCCATCTTCTTTTAAATACAAATGTCCCTAACATTTAGTTTAATATATATTATAATATATAAATATCAACTACAAAATGTATAACTGAGACAAGATGATTGGACAGAACTCTCCTCCCTATTGACAAAGCCAGCCCTCCAATTGGAAAGATGGCCCTGCTTGTAAAGACTTCTGTTGTTCAACCAGAGTACTGGTATTTTGCTGTATTATTAAGACAACAACCTGATTATAAGATGACCCCCAAATCTGATATTAATTTATGAAAAAAGAAAAGCCTGAATCATAGACAACCTATAGGAAAAAGTTTTACCAGTAAATGTTAATTCATGTAAACTATGCCACTCCACCCCAGAAATACCTCATACCCCCTATATGCCACTGTGCCCCATGATATGCCTTTTAAACCTCTAAATACCACTGTGCCCCATGATATGCCTTTTGACCCCCTATGTGCCACTCTGCCTCCAGAATTGCCTTATATCTCTATATGCCACTCTGGCATTTAGGGGGTTAAAAGGCATATTATGGGGCACAGTGGCATATAGGGAGGTATAAGGCATTTCTCGAGGCAGAGTGGCATTAAGGGGGTTAACAGGCATTTCACAGAGCACTTTGCCTCCAGAAATGCCTTATGCCCCCCATTTAACACTCCCTCCCCCTCCCTCCTCCAAACTCACCGGAATCCCCGGTGCGTAGTCAGGGCAGCGTGTAGAGCTCTACACGATTTGCGTACACAACTTCCGCTGCAGCCGGGAGGAGGTGCGGTTAGCGGTGGGGGTTGTCTGCACAGACCTTCCCCGGCTGTCAGAGATCACAGGGAACCGCACTTCCTCCCAGCTGCAGCGGAAGTTGTGTACACGAATCGCGTAGAGCTCTACACGCTGCCCGGTACAGAGCATCCGGGACTCAGAAGTATCGGGTAGAATTGGTGGGGGGGGGCCAGAGAACGGTATATTATTTCATTTGCTGAGGGGATTATCTCTGGCAGACAGCCAGGTTATGTAACCAGGGAGTAGGGCTGCAACAACTAATCGATAAAATCGATAATGAAAATCGTTGCCAACGAATTTCATTATCGATTAGTTGAAATGAGGGATTATAAAATGAGGCTCTGAAAAACACCCCTCATTATATAATTCATTTCAGTGACTCAGAGCAGCAGTTCCTACTTACCAATCCCTCCCTGTAATCACTGTGACAACTGGCCCCGCCCATTCCTTCTCCCAGAACCACATGGCTGTGACACTCATCTAACTGTAAGTATAAAATTAAAATTAGGGCTGCTGAAAGTTAGGGGAGGTGGGGGTTAATTTAGGGGCAGTTTATGCAGTTGATGGGTCTTTAGGAGTTTATTTCATGAGGAGGCGTCTGTGGTTGTTATGGGGTGCTGTAGGGTTAATTTTAGGGGATGCTGTGGTCTTGATGAGGTCTTTAGGGTTAATTTAGGGGACTGCTGTGGTGTAATGGGGTTATTTAGGGTTTAATTTAGGGGGTAGTTATGCGTTGAATGGGGTGTTTAGGGTAATTTAATGATGAGGACTGATGGTTAATTTAATTAATTTAATAAGGTTAACTTAAGGTGCAGTTAGAGATAAAGGTGGGCTAAGTATGGTGTCAGTGTGCTGTGAAGGGGCCTGTGACTATATGAGGGGACTAAGATATCCCCTCTGCGGAGGACGGAGTGACATATCTGGGGGTATAAGGCATGTGTGGGGAGGGCAGTGTGGCATGTCTAGGGAGGACAGAGTGGTGTATAAGGCATATCAGAGAGCACAGTGGCACAGTGGGAAAAGCTTCCCAACAGGAAAGGTTCTGGCTCCAGCGGAAGTTCCTGATGCTGTTCCTGGGGAAGCAGGCCAAAGAGGAATGGGTGGCTGATCTGGAGTTGCTGGTCCAGAGCAGAGGTTAGATCATGGATATCGGGCTCTGTGGTACGCAGCACAGCTGTGCCCAGGACTGGAGAATAAAGGCCCCACAGAGGGCTATGGCTTCGGTGGCCCGGGATTATTATTAGAAAATATAGAAAAGGATACCGACTTCGGTAGTGCATCAGTGTGTCTGGGGGAAGACCTCCATGAGGGAAGGGTGGAGGATATCCCATATGTGCCTGAGCTCTGGGCTGACCTGGATTCGTTGGTCACACAAGAATGGGAACTGGAACAGGCATATCAAGAGTTGTTCAACCATGCTCAACAGTATGCCCCAGTGACCATGGATTTCGTGGACTGCGCCCTCCACCCCTGAGTCACAGGGATACTGGGCAGCTAACCCAGATCCAATACTGGAGCAATGCGACTTTACGCCACAACCGGATCCAGAGATTGGTCCAGGAGGGCTTGCAATTGGCTTCCCTTCCCAGAGAAAGGAAGAAAGGTTTCTGGGTGTAGTGGATGGGACTGCGGTCTCCACTAGCACCCACCAAGCAGAAGAGCTGCCATCAGGACAGAGTGCCCCTGGTCTCTGCCTGCCTACAGCAACCTTGTAGGGTCCAGTCAGGCAGCACCATAGACTGTGGTAGTGGATGGGACTGCAGTCTCCACACCTGGGTCCCCGGAATGTTGGGCAGTTGGCCCAGATCCCCACTCCCCAGCAGAAGCGCTGGCATCAGTGCACAGTGCTGCTGGTCTCTGCCTACCCCACCCCTTTGTTCCCAAGTCTGACCGTGACGCTCCAGCAGTGCCCGCTCAGACCACCCCAGCTGAAATACTGGCAACAGGAGAGAGGCAGGACGGCCCCTCTCTACCAGCACTGGGGGTCCCCGCAACCCCCATAGCAGCACTTTCTCCAGGTCCGAGCGCGGCTGGCCTCTGCCCTCCCTCACCAGAGGTCCCTCCACCAGAGGATGGTACAAAACCAGCACTGGGGGTACATGTATCCCATACAGGTGGATGAGACCACCTGTGGTCCCCAGAAATGCTGGACAACTGGCTCAGATCCCCAACCCTGGATTGAAGAGCCCATCATCACCTGAGAAGACTCCAGAGAGAGTTTTTCACTTCTCTGTAGTGGCAGTTACCGTATATATCGGCATATAAGACGACTTTTTAACCCCAGAAAATCTTCTTAAAAGTGGGGGGTTGTCTTATACGCCGGGTACATTCAGAGAACCGGGTACTTACCAAGCCGGAGGTTCCCACGAAGCCACCAATCTCTAGGGGAGGGGCGAGCGGAGAAGCCGCCTCCCCTGGGCCGGTCTTCAGGGCTGCGCCTAGGTAGGTGCAAGATCGTGATCTCCCCAACTAGCCCTGATCAGCAGGGCTGGTTGGGGAGATCACGACCTCCCTCTAACTGGCCCGACATTAGGGAGCTCGAGGTCTGGCACTTCAGACCTCGGCTTCCCTGCTCTCTAATCACTACGCGCCGGCTATTGATGCGGAGCGCAGGTATGACGTCAAGGTCCCGGCGCTCGGCATCAATTGCCGGCGCGTAGTGATGAGGGAGCAAGGGAAGGTGAGGTCTGAAGTGCCAGACCTCGCGGTCCCAACACTGGATGGTAGAAAGAAGACAGAAGATAAGGTAAGAGATGGGGAGAAAGGGGTGTGAGTGCACACTGGTGTGTGTAAAGGCAGGGGTGTGTGGTAAGGGCAGTGTATAAATGTGTATGTATGGACAGGCATATGTGTAGATATATACATTTATATATACACACACACACACACATATATATATATTATATATATGTGTGTGTGTGTGTAAGGGCAGTGCATGTATGTATATGTCAGCAAATCAACCAGCAAATCACCGGTAAGGTACATTGCTTGCCGTGATTGGCTGGTTGTTGTACGCTGGGTAGAGGGGTAGTCTTATACGGCGAGTATAGTCCAAACTCTATATTTGGACTGTAAAAGTTGGGGGTCGTCTTATACGCCGGAATATACAGTATATTTTTCTGGAGAGGCAGAGGTCAGGCAGGTGAGTACTGCTCTTGGAGGGGCATTGATGGGCCAAATGAACTGACTGACTAAGGAGTCAACACGTTTGGGATTTCCTCCAATTTTTTATTTTTATATAACACAGTTGTATTTTCTTGCAACTACACAGTGATTAATAAACACTATTCTAAACCCATATATTGTGCTAGTATCTATATTTTTTCATTGAATAAAACTTTTTTTATAATCTTCATCACTAAAATGACATTCAGAATCACTCTGTACTAATATGACTAATTCTTCCTTATAGTGATATCTAGTTTTCACTAGGAAATCCAACATTGAACCACAAGATGTAAAATACTTTTTGTATAATAGCAACATCTAGCGGTAAACTAGTAAACCCGACAATGGACCACAAACGGTAAAATATTTTGTCGGATATATTCCGACATAGGGCCACAAAGCATTTTAAAACCTGTAATGGGGGAAATTAAATTGTTTTCAGTTTCAAGCAATTGGGGGGAAAAAAGAGACAGGGTAATAGGAGAGCTTTACGGAACATGAAAGAGATACTTACTGGATATTTAAATTAAAAACTACAGATCGAATAGGTATTAATCAGGAATGGCATATTAACTAATGAGTCATTAAGCCTAATTTAATTCACTTTATGTTGTTTATATGTATTTACGTTCTCGCATACATAATACGTATCGTTTGTTAAGCCTTTAGGTGCTTTGGTATATCTAGAATACAGATAAATGCAAATTCCTACCACAAAGTTAGACAAAGGCTGGTGGTAGAATTAATGCATTGAAAGAGTAGCATATAAATACTAGCATTTAAAATAACGGGGGTAAATAGAAGTGGTCGGCTTCAAAAATGCTCCAAATAAGACATTTCTTTCTTAATTGAAAAAAAAAAGGGCTTGAAATAGCAATTTGCTAATGGAACTTCTTGCCCTATATGCAGCAAAAACAACAAAAACACATTTTTTCAGTATTTCTAAATTCAGTACAAATAGTAGAATCTATTTAGCAGGTTCACTTTTGCAGATGTATAAATTATTTTATTATTTTATTATTAAGTCAGAAAAGATATTCTCACTTTTTTTACTAAATTTTATACTTTTAATATAGAAAATTATATGATACAATCAAAATAGTGGAATCTAAAGAAAGCCTCAAAAAATTTAGCAATATATAACTTGTGTGGTTACAGTATATGAGACAGATGAAAATTAAAGATAAATACAAGCACCGTAGAATTGTTAAAACAGCCATTGTCAAGAAGGATACAAAAAATAAAATCAGCCATTGTCACAAAGGGGTTAATTACATACCTAAGGTCAATATAGCTTTGATTACATACCTCTTGAACTAATGGTTGTTGAAATAATGGAATTAGAGGATTAGTCCTTGGAATGTCAATATGTATCTGAAATTTAATAAGGCAGCAATATCAGTTAATCCTGTACTACTAGAATTCATCAGTCACATGCTATCTTTCTACAGACATTTTTTATAAACACTGCACAAATCACTAGTAACTGACCGTTATGACTGTACCTGACGATATGTATCTTTGTGATGCTCTTCATTCCGAGAGTCATAATACTGTTCAATGAAGCCAAAGTACTCCTCACGCTTGCGTTGTAAGGTCAGTTTGCGTCTCTCCTTATGGGCAGGGAGGTAGCCCTGAAACACGGGGTGAGGAGTGAAAGTGTGTTTAATACTTATAATAATACGTCTTTAAAAGACTAAGCAACTTACCGAAAGAAGTCTCCAAGTAGTGGGGCGCACCTCTCGTGGAATACCGGGCCAGCTGCACTTTCTCAATTCCTCTGCAAGAAGATATTTGGAGTGCAGATTTTAGCAAAATCCTATCACTAAATAGTAGGGCTGCAACAACTAATCGAAAAAACGGATAATGAAAATCAAAGTCAACAATTTTCATCATTGATTAGTTGAATGATCAATTTGCCGTATTTGCTCGAATATAAGAAAAAGGCCCCCCCCAGAGCAAATGCTCTGAAAAATACCCCTTGTCTTATATTCAGGTCATCTTATAATCCTTCTTCAGACAGAGATCTGACTATAAGACTAAGATCCAGATCCCCTGCAGCACGTAGATGTCCACCGTCTGCCCCCACTAGACACCAGGGAGTCTGGAGCACAGGGGGCAAGTCTGGGGATGCATTGGTAAGTCAGGGGGGGCAGAGTCGCACTTAGGAGGACATAAGGCATATCCCGTGAGCAAAGTGGCAAGCCCGGGGGGCATGTTGGTAAATAAAAGGAAATAAAAAGAAGAAATATTTTATTCTGCCGTTTGTTTTTAGCACCCAGTTTGTTCACCAAATTGAATATGTTTTTGAAAAAAAAAACTAGAGAATTCTGGCGCCACTTGCAGGTTAAATACAGGTACTGCATTTAACCATGCAAGTCAATAGTTAAAAAATAAGAAAAAAAAATATAGGAAAAAAAAAAGCTTAAAAAAAACAAAAAATTATGAATCAGACGAACCATCCAGTTCCACCAAAATGTAAAACAAAGTCCAAAAAGAATAAAATAAATAAAATAAAGTTTATTTTTATGAGCAAGTGCTAAAATTAGCGCTGTATCTTCCCAAAAATCTTGACATGGAAAGAGTTAAAGTAAAAGGCATTTCCTATACCGAAGGGGTGTCTAATTTAAAAAATAAAGAATGGTTTTATGGGGTAAATTGAAGTGGCCGGGCTCAAAGATAGGGCATAGGCAAAGACTGACCAAAATGGAGGGAAAAAGCGAACTTCACAAATGTGGCCTTTTAACACCAAACACCAGACAAACCCATGCATGGGTGGTATCACTGTACTCGGGAGACGTTGCTGAACACACATTGGGGTGTTTGATAGTGATGTATACCTGGAGCTATAAACTTATACCCGAATTACAATTTGTGTGACAAAAAAAAACTAAAAAAATAACTACCACAAACTTTGGCAAAGGCTGGTGGTAGAATCTAATGCATGGAAAGGGTTAAAATACTAGCATTTGAATTACCTTGGGGTGTCTATTTTTCAAAAATATATGGTTTGATGGAGTAAACTGAATTAGCCGGCTTCGCTTCGATTCGATTAGATGGCCCTATTAGGGCATGGGGGCAGTAGGACCAGATGTAAGAGTTCCAAGTTAAATGTGGCGTTTTACCCAAACAAACCGGCAAACCCATGCATGGGGGTATCACTGTAGTCGAGAGATGTTGCTGAACACATATCGGGGTCTTGTTTGAAAGTGACGTATTACTGTTAAGAAAAATGGTTAGTAGACCAAAAAAAAAATCAACATTATATATAATATATATAGATAGATAGATAGATAGATAGATAGATATACCATATTTGCTCAATTATAATGCGCTGAAAAATACCCCTCATCTTATAATCGAGGTTGTCTTCCAATCAGACCTCAAATAGGGCCAGGCTGCTTACCAGTGCCCTCTTGTACCGTACCAGTGTCTCTTGTACCAGCCAGAACAGGAACCCAGCAGAGTCACGTGAATGCACGTGACTCTGCTCCCCTCCTTCTTCCTCTGGGGGCGGTACAAGAGAAGCTGCAGATGGAAGAAGCCAGGCCCCTGCAGAAGTCTGGGAGTGAGAGATCTGCAGCTCAGGTAAGGTGGGGGAGGGTTTATGAGCAAGTATGTGTGATTAAGGGAATGAATGAGTATTTAAATATTTGTGAATGACTGTGTGTGTGATAGCATGGATGTGTAAGGGGGGTAGCATGACACTCCTATCATGGCCAGGTTGCATGGCTGTCTGGGCATGATAGGAGTGATTGCTGTTAGCAATCAAATATGTATATATGCCTCCAGAAATTCCTCTTAACCCCCTATATGCCTGTTAACTCCCTATCTATATGCCTTTTAACCCCCTATATGCCAGAGTGGCATATAGGGGGTTAAAAGGCATATCATGGAGCAGAGTGGCATATATGGGGTTAAATGGCATATCATGGAGCAAAATGGGATATAGGAGAGTATAAGGCATTTCTGGAGGCAGAGTGGCATATAGAGGGTTAAAAGCATTTCTGGGGGCAGAGTGGCAAGCCTGGGGGCAGATTTGCATAACTGGGGGGGCAGGTTGGCAAATAAAAGGAAATAAAAACAAAAAATATTTCGTTTACGTGAATTAATCTTTACTAGTAAAACTTTTTTCCTATAGGGTAGTATTATAATTTCTTTTTTTCCTAAATTAATATTCAGATTTTGGAGGGTCATTTTATAATCTGGGTCGTCTTATAATCGAGCAAATACAGTATATATTAATATTGTTATTGCATTTGTTTTGTCCCAATTGGGTGTGTTACTTACTTTTAAGAAAAGTGTAGTTATTTAGTTTTTGTAATTTTCGGCTTCAGTCAAGTGAATCCTGAATTTTTGGTTTCGGTCCAGAATTTTCATTTCCGTGCATCCCTAGCGCAGACATCATCCACTACTGTACTCCACTTCCGCCAGGGCTTCTATCATGGAGCACCAGCGTGACGTGATCTTCCGGTGCTCCACCATAGAAGCCCCGGCAGAAGTGGAAGATTCGCCATTTACGGGCAGTTATGGTTAATGGGGTGTTTGTTTAGGGTTAATTTAGGGGCAGTTATGGTTAATAGGGTGTTTAGGGTTAATTTAGGAGCAGCTATGGTTAATGGGGTATTTGGGGTTAATTTGAGGCAGTTGTGGTT
>VKOC01022414.1:0-42073 GCA_009364415.1 Spea multiplicata | reverse complement strand
ATGTATGAAGAACCGTCTGACATAACGCAGCAGCAAGAGAGGCATTATTACCTCCTGTCTGAACTGCAGAGCTTGGTAAAAGATTTGCCCAGGTAATGGCAGTGGTAACTCTTTATAAATAAAGCTAGGTGTTGAGGGGAGATAAGAGGCTTTTAATGCAATATTAATGTGTAAACCCACCTAGAGTACTGTGTTATTAACATTTCCTGTCTGTTCGGTACAAAATTATAATGCATTACAATGTATATGTATATAGAGGAAAATAACTTAAAAGAATACCTGAAATGAAATGACACTGTGGTGCCGTGATTTATCATGAAAGGGTTAATGTTTCAAGAGTCTTGTAATAGTGGCAATACAGCCCAAGACTGTATGGTAATGTGGATTTGCCCATATATTCTGGGGAAACTAAGATTGTGGGATAAAGCATAGGGTGTACAGGCATCGCTCAGAACAGGCGTGCACCAGACTCCTCTTTACTTTAAACAATGGGAAACCCCCTGCGGGGCTGCTTACTGCCATCCCTGAAAACTAACAGATTCTGGCTCCCGGGAGCCAGATGACGTAGGTTGGCAGGGCCAACAACATCAGTGGCCGGGCACTTGCCTCAACCACCTTATATTTGTATGGGTAGTAGTAGGGAGGAAATGGCCATGGATGGAGAGTGGGGTGTGTTTAAATGTGACCCTGTGATTTTGGGCCCATTGAATTTCCAGGTATTCTTACTGCAATCCCGAGGCTACGGTGCTAGTGGTATTTATTAACATGTAACACCTGGTTGCTAAGTTGACGCTAGGAGGGGAAAGCATTCTTACAGGGGACAGTGTCTCAGACACCCCCATTAAAGAATACCATAATGTGCTAACATAATCTGTGAGTACATTAATATGAATTCTCTGCATCAGCCCTCCGCCTCCATGTTCTGACTATTCTTGCCACTGATTTGCTTCCTGAAGCAATCATTCAGTAGCAGGAAATTGCTTCCATTGAAATTAATAGCACCCATGCAGACAGGAGTCTGAACCGGCACTGGAGGTGGGTATTTTACAAACGGGTCGGTGTGTTTGGCTGAATGCATCTCCTCTTTCTCACTGTCATTTCTTATGTTTTTCCACTTCTGACATCGCACAAGGAGGTATACTGGAAATCCCACTGTCATTATGGGGAGAAAGGTGTAACACATGTCCTGATTGCTAGTTGTATTTTTCCAGTAGACTGATCATCTATTCCAAGTGCTTAAACTGTGATGCAGCATTGAAATAAACACGTTGCATTAAAATAAGGGATCTTTTAAATGAGTGAGTAGCCAAAGCCAGCACTTGTTGTTTTCTTGTTATCTAGGTTTTGTATATACAATATTTTATAGATTAGTAGGTACGACTGGAAAGCAAATCAGTGCATATCCATAACACATACTGCAAAACTTTTTAATGCTGTTCAAAGCATCTTATCTCAAATAAACAAATTGGGCAGTGCTCATGTTTATGTTGGCATACAGTTATGCTAAAAAGTTTGCGTACACTTGGAGAATTGGTAATGTGTATATCATTTTTAAGGAAAATATGAGTGAGCAGGCAAAACATTTCTTTTATTTCATATGAGACTCATATTCAACTGCAGGTTATAACAGAATGGCACAATCATAAAACAAAACATGGCAACAAAGAAAAAAAATGAATTGACCCCTGTTCAAAAGTCTACATACCCTTAGTTCTTAATACTGTCTATTGCCTTTAGCATCAATGACCGTGCGCAGTCTTTTTGTAATAGTTGTCTATAAAGCCCCAAATTCTTGCAGGTGGTATAGCTGCCCATTCGTCATGGCAAAATGCCTACAGGTCATGCAACGTCTTTGGTCTTCTTGCATGAACCGCATGTTTTGAGATCTCCCCAGAGTGAATCATTAATAGTAAGGTCAGGGGACTGAAGGCCACTCCGGAACACAAGTTCCCTGTGCTTTTAGAGCTCATACACCCCCAAAACATCAGTGAGCCACCACCATGCTTCACAGTGGGGATGGTATTCTTTTCGCTGTAGGCCTTGCTGACCCTTCTTTAAACATAGGGCTTATGGTTGCGACTATTTAGCTCTAGTTTGATCTTGTCACTCCAAATTACAGTGTGCCAGAAGCAGTGAGGTGTTGTATGGCATATTGTGGCATTGGTGCAGTAAAGGCTTCTCTCTGGCAACTCGGCCATGCCGTTTTTTTTTGTTCAAGTATCATATTGTGCTCCTTGAAACATCCACACCGTCTTTTTCCAGAGAAGCCTGTATTTCTCCTGAGGTTACCTGTGGCTTTTTCTCTGCATCCAATTTTTCTGGCAGTTTTGGCCGAAATCTTTCTTGGTCTACCTGACCTTGGCTTGGTATCCAGATACTCCCAAATTTTCCACTTCTTAATGAATGATAGAACAGTACTGACTGACATTTTCAAGGCTTTGGATATCTTTTTATATCCTTTTCCATCTTTATAAAGTTCTCGTACCTTGTTACGCAGGTCTTTTGTGCTCCCATGGCTCAGTAGCTAGCCTGCTCAGTGTATCCACGTGAGAGCTAACAAACTCATTGGCTATTTATACACAGACACTAATTGTAATTTAAAAAGCCACAGGTGTGGGAAATTAACCTCTAATTGCTATTTTAATCTGTGTGTGTCGCCTTGTGTATCTGTAACAAGGCCAAACATTCCAGGGTATGTAAACTTTTGATCAGGGCCGTTTGGGTGATATCTTATCATTATGATTTAAAATGGAGCCAATCAACTATGTGATAATAAATGGCTTTATATGATCACTAGCCTTTAATAAAAGGTTTTTTTTTTGGGGGGGGGGGGTGCGTAATAATGTCAACATTTCACAATTTCTGCCAGAGTATGCAAACTTTTGAGCAGAACTGTGTATACCTTGTTTAATACTCTGTTCAGAACAGATTTTGCAGACCCCCCCCCATGCATTTGCAAAACGGACAAAAAGGAGTCACTTGCATGTCATATGCAGTAAAGTGCATATGGTGGCTGACGTTTCCCTTTTAAGGTCCGTTTTTGTTTCCATTAAATATATCTGTAATCTTGCAAAAGACTGTATGCGTTTTCTGGCTATATTTAATTATTGATGCTGTGCCAGCCTCTCACGATAGAGTAGTGGAGAGGTGCAGCTAAATTTAACAAGCGCACTTATACCCAGCAAATGGAATGGAAGCCTGATGTGTTCCTGATTGTCCCAAGTGGACTGCCTTGCAATTACGTGAAAGTTAGTGGAGGAGTTGTGAAGCTGAATGTTGAAGATTTTAATAAGCACTTCTCTGGAGAAGCAATTATTCTTGGAATCAAAAGGATTTGAGGGTTTTTTGTTTCAAATCATAAATAATATTGCAGTTGTACTATTTATCTGTAAATATCTTTCAGGGCAGTATTTTTTGTAAGGCAAAATAAGTGGGGAGGGGTTTGTTCTGTTTTGGTTTTTTTTTTAGAATTTTACTGGAATGCTATCGCCTTTTTCACAGAAATCTTTTTATTTTTTTTATTGTTATGGATCAGATATCCAACCTGTTGGTTAATCTGAGAAATTATCTTTTATGGGGACACTCCAGCCATCATATGCACCTTTGCAAGTGCATAGTAGGATTCTGCAGAATCCCCTCAGATGCAACACCTAGGGTCCTAGGCTGGTTGGAGATGTCTCGTCCCATTTATTTAATGGGAGCCCTTTCTTGCCACTGATCGGATTTCTAAACCTGTTAATCACTAAAGTGATTAACTCTTAAGTATTTTAAATTATTGTGCAGATGGGCTCAACACAGCGGAAAACTCAGAAGGTTATCATCTGTAAAATATATGGATAAACCATTACTTTATTATATAATAAAAAATTGGGAAAAATGTATTTTTTGTAAATGTAAATTGTTCTGGATTAGACTCATTAGATATGTTTTAAATCTACTGTTTTTTTCCCCATTGCTTGATATAAGACTTCTCTCTTGCAGCTCTTGTCAGCAGCGTCTGTCGCACACCATTCTCAGTGACTTGGCCTTGGCTCTTATTGACGGTACAGTTTTTGAAATAGTCCAAGGATTATTGGAGATCCAACATCTGACAGAGAAAAATCTATACAACCAGCGTATAAAGCTTCATGCGGAACACAGAGGTAATATAAGACCTTGTAAGGTTTTTCCTTTAACTTTATTCTTCATTGCTTTCCTAAGATGTTTCGATGTGTGTTCCTAAGTACAGTGCATTAATAAGCACACTGGACACCCTTATATATAACCAGCCCTCTGGATTTACAATGGCTGCAGTGGCAATAGAAAACACTTATTGTGTGTGTGGGGGGGGTTCCCTTCTTACTCTGGTACCATTAGAACGTTAGTGAGTATGCCATGGTAAACAAGGTCAGGAGGGATAAGGTTGAAAAGGATAATCATTAAAGTCATGTCCCAGCCCTCTTATTAATTGTTTTGGGGTTTTGCATGCAAAATGCTTAGATGAGTTTCTTAGGATCCTCTCTATACATTTAGTTTACTTACCTCATCTTCTGGCCCTTGAAGGTGATATGTTCAGCCGAGGGCATCTCCTGCTCAGACTACACTATGCGTAAGGTACTTGCCTTTCAACTAGCTCCAGTGCTGACTCCGGCAACATATCTAGAGGGGTCTCTTGAGACTCTCTGAACATATGTGCCCATTTGGTACTTAGGTTTATAGAGAAGCGTCTGTAAAATAAAATGTTGGGGATGTCAAATAGTTGTAGTGACCCACGCATGCGCATTAAATTCTGTTGGGACTGCAAAAAGCATTTCGGCCAAACGTACATAGCTCGCCCAGTGGTCAAATTTGTACTTCTGCATACTGTGTCCATTATTGGATAGCAAATAATAAAGATAACATGTTAGTTAGTTGGCTAACACAGTGTATGAACCAAATTTTACCCTATACAAAATGTAAATGTTCTGATGGCAGATGCTGTTTAGAAAGACCTTTTCAAGCAAACATAAACCTCAAAAGGTATTTGGTGTACATCTAGATATCTATATGTCTCAAAGGGTATGGAACCTGACCTGGTCCAGCTGGCATAGCATCTTAAAACTGTTACTAGGTTCAACAACATTTTGATTGTTAATTTATATGTGATACATTAATGATTTAACAAAGCATAGAATTATCATAATACAGCCTCAGTTTGAAAGAAGAATGCTCGTTGTTTCTTTGTGTGTCAATGAAGAAGAAAACAGAATATCTCATAAATTATTAAATGTTTTGAGGGAGAGAAAAACCACAAAAGGTAAATTGTTTGCTCACTAAACCAGGAATTTGCACATGCGTTTAATACATCAGCTCAGTGATTTCACTGTGTGTAGTGAAGGACCAGCCCCAGCATACTTCAGAAATAGCTGGGAGGTAGGTGAAAGGGGCTACAGAAAAATGTAAAGGAACATAAACATGTATATGATGGCTGGAATGTCCCTTTAAATAGATGAGCCATAGGGATTATAGATTAAAAAGAATGTTTCTGGTGCAAAAGTTGAAAAGTGGAATTATCACTTTAGCAACCAATGGAACGTTCCAATCAGCAAGTATTTTCCTGTCATCCAGTGGCAGTACAAGTGGGGTAGTAATCTTACTGGGGACAAGTAGAACCTAAAGGTGAATAAATGGTTAAAATATCCGAAGCCCCTCCTCCTTACCCATAAAAACCGGCACTTCTCCAAAGATGGCAGTTTTTTTCTTGTCCCTTTCAGGGACGGACGGTAGAATCTTCGTTCCGGACGGACTTGCTGGTGAGGCGCACGGGTTGCTGCCTGGGGGTTCCTCTTCCTCCGATTGCTCCCCGGGTGGTGAGCAGAGAGAGGCTTTTCCTTCCGTAGCGGTTCGCGTTACGGAAGATGACTGTTATGCATCCTTTTGTGCTTGTGATGCGGGAGCATGCGCAGTAAGGTAGAACGCACGCCCGGGTGTCGTTGCATTCCACTGAAGATCCGATCGCGCTACTGAGCATGCGCGAATCGGATCTTCCGGAGGGCGGCATTTTTGAATGCTTTAAAAAGCGCTTTTGCCTGTCTGACTGCAGGAGCATTTGCCAGTACAGGATTACCGTGTCACCAGCCCCCCCACACGGTTCAGAGGAGTTTAGGATGTCTAGTCCGGTTCCTATAGAAATTCCGGAGAAAGATAAAAGGCCACCGGCTCCCAGAAAAGCTACTTCTAAATCCAAGCATGTGGCTTGTTCAGAGTGTGCTACTCCTCTCCCGGATGGTTGTCGCAAGAAAATGTGTAATTCATGCTCGGCAGAACAACTTGCTACTGAAAAGCAAAAAGATCTGCATTCCTTCCTGGGTTGGTTCCAGGAGAATTTGGCCCAGACCTTTGAAGCTTTTCAACTTTCTGCTTCTCATTCCCAGGAGAAAAGGAAGGAAAGTTTGCATAAACGCAAGAGGTCCAGATCATCATCTAGGTCAGACCTTTCCTCCGGTGAAATCTCTCACTCATCTCTTTCTACTTCAAGTGATAGTTCAGAAGATGAGGTTTTTTTCCCTCCTCAGGAGCTTCGCAAGTTTTTTAAGGAGGTTTCGCGTCTGTTGCTAGAGGAGGATTCAGAAAAGGTTAAAGGCTTTCCGGTTCTACCAAAATTAACAGAACTTATGGAAAGAGAATGGAAGCACCCAGGTAAAAGAGCCTTTATTTCAAAACAGTTCAGACAACTGTTTAAACTTCAAGGGGAAGACACATGGGATGATCCCCCTAAAGTGGACTTCCAAATTGCACAGCTTTCCAAAAAGACGACCATTCCAATTGGAGGGGTGTCAGGTCTTAAAGACCCCATGGATAGAAGGGCAGAAACTTCTTGCAGGCGCATTTTTCAGGCTGCAGGTTCGCAGTGTAAGGCAACGGTGGCCAGAGCCCAGAATATTTGGATTCACGCCTTGGGAGAATGTCTCTCCGATGACTCAGATTCTGAGATTTCCAGACTCCTTAACAGGTTAAAGCTCTCCAATAGTTTTTTGTTGGATTCATCTCACGTATCTCTTAAATTATCGGCCAGAACTATGGGATTGTCCTCAGTGGCACAGAGAGCCCTGTGGTTACGATCCTGGACAGCGGATTCGGCATCCAAGGCCTCTTTATGTGATTTACCTTTTGAGAGGAAAAAGCTGTTTGGAGCTTCGCTAGAAGACCTGATCAGACAGATGTCAGATACCAAACGAGCTCTCCCGCAGGATAAAAGGATCAAGTGGAATCGTAAATACCCCTATCGGAATGCCAGACCTTTCCAGTCATCCCATCTTTCCGGGGGTCTCTCGTTCCAACCCCGACATTGGATAACTCTGACCACGGATGCCTCCAGAATCGGCTGGGGGCGCATTTAGGTTGCCTCTTCAGACAGGGAATTTGGTCTCCGGACGATTCTCATCAGTCTTCAAATTACAGGGAATTAAAGGCAGTCCTTCTAGCCCTCATGGCTTTCAGGCCCCATATAGAGGGTCGTTTTGTAAGAATTCAGTCGGACAACGCTACGACAGTGGCTTACATAAACAAGCAAGGAGGAACGCGAACACGAAAGCTTCAGATTCTGTGCTCTGTTTTAATGAAGTGGTCCCAACAACATCTGCAGGATATCTCGGCAACCCACATCAGAGGCTGCTACAATCTTATTGCGGACGACCTCAGCCGGGCAAGGTGGTCTCAGGCAGAGTGGTCCCTGACCACGCAGACCTTCTCCATCTTGGTGGCAAGATTCGGCCTCCCAGAGATAGACTTGATGGCTACCAGAAAAAACAGGAAAGTGCCGGTTTTTGCGGCCCTCAACAGGCTGGATTCTCCTCAGACTTCTCAGATTCTCCTCTCTTCTCGCCTTTCAATTCAATAGAATTTCCGTTTGGCCTACATATTTCCTCCGGTAGCCTTGATCCCAAGAATTCTCCAAAAGATTTGCTCAGACAGGGCCAGGGTCTTGGCCATCATACCTTACTGGCCAAGTCGAAGTTGGTTTGCCCTTCTCAGACAACTTACCTTGGCATCCTGGGAACTTCCGACGTCGGAGCCTTTGTTGGACAACAGGGAGCTTCATCCAGACCTCCTTCGGATGTTTCGGTTGACGGCCTGGCTTTTGCAAGGATGATTCTGCGGAACCAAGGTGTTGACGGTGACCTTTCTGATCTTCTGTTGAATTCTGTAAGACGCTCTACATCCAGGATATATTTTCGTATTTGGAAAAAATTTCTTCTGTGGTGCTCTGCTCGAGGTTTGAATGTCTTCCCTCAGAATATCAGCTCTATTCTGCAGTTCTTGCAAGATGGTTTGGATTCAGGTCTCAGTGTTTCTACCTTAAAGGGTCAGGTCTCGGCTCTTAATCATTTTTTTCTTTCAGACTTGGCCTCTCACCTTCTAGTAAGACGTTTCTTTAAAGCCGCGACCATTCGGCGTCCCCCATCAAGATCTCCCTTTCCTACCTGGGACCTTACTCTCGTTCTGCAGGCTCTTTGTTCGGCTCCTTTCGAACCATTGGAGGAAGTTTCATTGAAGATCCTTTCCCTCAAGACGATTTTTTTGGTGGCAATTACTTCAGCCAAGAGAGTGGGGGAACTTCAAGCCCTCTCGTCTTCGGCGGATTTCACTGTTTTCCATCAGGACAAGGTTGTATTGCATTTGAAACCCTCGTTTCTTCCAAAAGTCATCTCCAGGGCGAGTATCAATCAACCATTGGTTCTTCCTTCGTTTTTTCCGTCTCCTTCCTCCCCGGAAGAATGTAAATGGCACTCCTTGGATGTTAAACGGGCTTTGGACATATATCTCAAGCGTACTTCATCCTTCCGTTCCACCGACCACCTTTTTGTCAATTTTTTTGGTCATTCTGCTGGTAAGGCGGCTTCAAAGGCTACCATTTCTCGATGGCTAGTTGACACCATTCGTATGGCCTACCAAGCCATGGGCGAGTTGCTTCAATGTCCCGTCAGGGCTCACTACACTAGAGCCATGTCTGTTTCTTGGGCTGAAAAGGCTTCGGCTTCTCCTGAAGAGATCTGCAAGGCGGCTTCCTGGTCCTCGTTCAATACGTTTATACAACATTACCGGCTAGACGTCTTCTCCTCCTCTGCGGCGGATTTCGGGCGCAAGGTGCTTCGAGCTGTTGTCTCCTAGGCATTTTTCCCCCCCTTCTCCGGGATCTTGATACATCCCACTTGTACTGCCACTGGATGACAGGAAAAACGGAAATGTTTTACTTACCGTAAATTCCTTTTTCCTTAGTCCAGTGGCAGTACAGATTTCCCTCCCTTTGTTGCGAATAAACGTTACTTTTGGCATCCATTTCTGTGTTTCTTGTTACTAACTGCCATCTTTGGAGAGGTGCCGGTTTTTATGGGTAAGGAGGAGGGGCTTCGGATATTTTAACCATTTATTCACCTTTAGGTTCTACTTGTCCCCAGTAAGATTACTACCCCACTTGTACTGCCACTGGACTAAGGAAAAAGGAATTTACGGTAAGTAAAAAATTTCCGTTTTTCCATGAATTACTATGGTAATAAGATAATTTTTAGATTCTAGAGGTTATGTATAAAAAAGTGATTCCGGAGCAGAGATAAGGAGCATCATGGTGACTATTAGCTCCCTAGGTAAATATAATGGTTTGCAGCAATCTATGCTATGTTGTCTTTAATAATTATACAATTTTCAGCAAAACAAATCGGTCATGTGAAAAAGTAGATCCATGTGGCAGAATTTAGCTGTCTTTATCACCCTTTGCTGGGAATATACAAAATCCTTTATTTTAAGTAGATTAAAATCTAATCAGGATTTGTTTCTCAATGTCCAAGCATTTCATTTACACCACACCATTAATTATATACTGGCACGCAAAGCTCAAAACATTTTTAATTTTGGTAATAAGCCAGATCTTTGGTTACAGAAACATAAGCAAAACTATATCATTGTGTTTTTCAATTTTAAATACTAATAAGTATTTCAATTTTACTTGCATGATGACACATGAAGAAAAATTCTATGGAATTGGTTCTACCTTCGTATTTATTCAGTGCTTTCTGTTGGTGGAAAAACATGTTTTTTTTTTTCCCCCCCTTAAAGGTTTGAAACAAGATCTTCTAAGGAAGAATAAAGAGGCTCACATGGCGTGTAAAGCACACAATATGCCCGTACTAAAAGCCACACAGCAGAGAGAGCTAGAGGTAAGGTTTACAATCTGTTTGAAAGTGGTTTGCCATTGATAGCTCAATTCCATTGTAACTGTTAATGGATTACATTTTGTACCTTTCACAGAGCTGTTTTATGATAGGATAATTTTGTATGTAAGCCAGCACTTTACAAGAGAATTGGAATAATACTTTTTTTGTATTAGGAAATGCCAAATCAAATGAGCGTCTCATGCAAGAAGGCCAGATTTAGACCTGCCTAATGCCCGGTTAGATTTCTGAGGTGATAGTAGATGTGGGAAGATTTATTTACCATGTGTCCTCTGTGACCATTCAACCCTTTTTCTATGAAAAAGCCACTGGATTTTACCATCCCTAATGTAAATGGACATCAAAGTGACATCAAAGTCATATTCCAGAAGTTAGATGGTTGTACTGTAAACTGTACAAAACAATGAGCGGTAAATTGGTTCCACACCCATCTGTTTAAATGTTTTGTGTCAGTCATTAACATAATGTACAGGCTGAAGAACCTGTTGCGTAGTCCTGCATATCTAACCTGTTCTCGTAAACTCGTGCATTTAGTCGCTTGATGTGTTATTTTTGTTTAGTGAGCAATTAATTTATGTTAATATGTTTATAAGGGTATTACCTACACACTTTTCATTGTAAGCCCGACTGACGTTATATGTGAACCTCTCTTTCAATGCTATAGGCTCTTGAACAACGTATTCGAGAGGAGCAGAGGATGATGGATGAGAAAATAGTTCTGGAACTTGATCAGAAAGTGATAGATCAACAGAGCACCTTGGAAAAAGCAGGTGTTTCTGGTTTCTATATTACAACAAATCCACAGGTACTTACGCTATAACTGTTCTCTTTTTTTCTTTTTAACAAAGCAATTTGTTTACTTCAATTTAACTATCTTTATTTGTTACCATCATATTCTGCAAGTGAGAAAACAAACATTTACAAAAAATAGTTTTGTTTTTACTTTTGGTATGAGACAGTTGCCACTGAAACTACAGTTTCTAACATCCTCTGTATTATTTTGTAGGAACTGACGTTACAGATGAATTTATTAGAGTTAATCCGCAAGCTACAGCAGAAAGAATCTCTGACAAGCAAAGGGTTTCCCTAATGCCAAATCGACAGGCGTACCCACGCCTGCAAAAACAAAGGATAAAATATCCATATACGTTTCTCTTCTACTTTTTTGTACATCTTTTCCTTATGGCAGGAGAATGGATTTCGTTTTTTGTTGAAAGAACATAATATGACCAAGAATATTCTGGATTTGTATGTGCAGACTTGAGCAAGACTGCAGCTTATTATTTATTAAAATAATGGTTTACACCATTTTGTTTACATGTTTGTTTTTTCCTCCCTGTTGTTACAATTCATTAGAATCATTCAATATCCGTATTTCACTAATACCCCTCCTCAATAACAAAAAATATTCAGCAAGCATTTAGATGGCTTTTTGTTATTACAAACTTCAGTCTTTATACATCCAATACAACTATAACTTAAATTAGAAAGAATATTATAACCAACTACTAAATTAATTAGAACATGAATAAATTACATCAATTAAATTACTTCTCCATATAAATATTTATAAAATAAAATGGGCTCCTAAAACAATCATTATAAAAAAAAATAGCTGGAGGGGTTATGGGTATAGGCAAATTCATGTGAGGGGATTCTACTGGACCCCTTCATACATTTACAAGGGGGAAAACACATGGAAATTCAAAGGGACCACTCAGCTGTTCTATAAACATACAATTTGCTCCATCTAGTCTGCCCATGTTTCCTGATTTGAAGACTCTGACCTTAATCAGTCCTTAATCTTGTCTTAGATTCAGGACCATTTTATACCCATCCCATGCATGTTTAAAGTTCCTTATTGTATTTGCCTCTTCCACTGATAGGAGGCTGATCCATCCTTACATTACATCTAAACCTCTGACCCTGATGCATCATATGCATTAAACAGCATGTGATGGCTGGAATATTCATTTAGCTATACAGTCTGGGCTGTTTTTCCCCTCTCGTTGCGTTCAGCTTTATTGCCGAGTGGTGAGTCACCCCCCTCCCAAAAAAACTAAAAATCAAGAAAAATATTTTTTGCCTTTTAAATTTGTTACATTTTAAATGACATTGCAATCTACAAGCTTATTTTGGATGACAGATATATTGAAAAGCATTTTGAAATGATGATCTGTAGGAAAAAACTGATTACAGATACATTGTTCATGTTTTATTGAGTAAGTAGAATTGCTTTTAAGTGACCAATTATCTTTTTAAGTGTGGCCTTGTATTTTATTTTGCGTAGTGGTGAACTCTTTAGATTTCAATTAAGCTATTTTTATATTCATCAACTTTGATTAGCAGTCACGTCTGATAGAATCATTTTTCAAACATCAACAGATATTTGCCATAATCTAGAAAATGATGTGTGTGTCTAAATTTAAGTCTAGTATCTAACTGTTCCTGCATATTATTATTTATTTATATGGTGCCATTTTATTCCGCAATGGTTAAATATAACAAGTGGTGCATGGCATAACAATTTGGATTTACAGAATCCATCATTAAAACTAGCACCTCCGGCTTTAACCGTAGGACCGCCCATGGACTACTATTCTTGCTGCCAGTCCCGACCTGTGCATGCGTACTGTTTATGAGCGAGAAGCTGACTGCCCTGACATTCTCACCATCTGATCATTCTTCAGCCCTTTGGTACCATGCATCGGTGGCCTCAGTGCTTCTGTTACTACCTGAGTGGTTCTGCTAACTAAAAAAAAAAAAAAGAGATAAGTACATGACTCAGAACTTACCTCTTTATTCTCTACTTCTGAAACATGCCATTGCCTGGGGAGGGGGGGTTGCCCTGTTGCCCTCCCCGGATCTGCCAGTGCATGGTACATAGCTGTCTCAGAAGGCCTATAGTGTCAACTATGTACCACACGCACAGTGGCACTCTGAGCTAATCAGCTCTTGACTGGCAGCTGGTAGGATAGTTTGCTGTTTCATCCACACACAGCGAGCTCTTGCTCCAACAAAGTTTGAATGGCCATGTAAGAAACATATTTAAATCAATTTGGACTACATGATAAGCAAGGGAAAGGTTGGCACCTTCTGGGGCAGGGAGGAAAAGCTAAGTGGCCTCCTGGCTCTTGGGCACTTGGACACACACTAACATACACACACTCATACTAACACACATTTCCACACTCATACCTCCTACAGCCTTACCTTGTCAACAATCTTTTCTTCACAGCTGCTTGCACACACGCAGATAGTAACGCAGGTCACGTAAATCTCTCTTTAAGAATGGCTGAAGAATTTCAGCCATTCTTAAAGAGAGATTTACCAGAACTGGATAATAAATTCAAAGAGTTGAAACCACAATTTTACTACTAACTCCCGTTTTAGTGCCAAAACATCAAACTTACATAAAACATTTGAAAATATCCCATCGCCCAGACATGCCTTTACCAACACCTTATTAAAGAGAAGTGTCCATGCTGGGAGATATACAGAAGAGACATGAAACTGATGATACTAGCTAATTTGTTAATATCTCGAAAACAATTGACAAACAAAAGGCACAAGCTAGTTTCAATAAATGACTTTAATTATGCAGTTTACTTAATAAGTTATGGTGTGTCTGTTGAAGACAAAAAAATAATTACAGGCTTATTCACTACAGTGTGAACAACAGGTAAGATCAAATATTTCATTGCACTTGCTTAATGGTATATTATGAAGGGCCAGGCACCTCTGCCATACTAACAAACTGCAGAAAAGTTGCAACATAGTGGTCTACACTAATACCAAAATGTCAGCACTTTTTCGCATGATATAATGAAAAGTACTATGCCCAAATTGTATACCTGAAATGTGATAGGGTTGCTGGGTGGAGCCCTGGTCTGACCATAGAACAATATTTGCACTGTATTGTGTTTTAGATAATAAAAGCCAGGGTCTTTATTGCTGTGATCTGCAGATGGCATATAACATATATAAAATGTATAAGTCAAATCATAGTATATATCTACATCAAATGGACCTGAAAAGGATCATTTTCATGGAATTTCTTTTTACTGTCAAATGTATTACCGTATTTGCTTGATTATAAGACGACCCTCAAAAGCTGAATATTAATTTAGGGAAAAAAAGAAAAAGCCTGAATATAAGACGACCCTATAGGAAAAAAGTTGTACCAGTAAATGATAATTCATGTAAACTATTTTTTTTTAAATAAAAGCTATGATTGAGAAAAATATTTTGTTTTTATTTTCCAACATTGCACCCCCCAGTTATGCACATCTGCCCCCAGGTTTGCCACTCTGCCCCAGAAATTCTTAATACTCCCCTAGTAGCACTGTGTCCCATGATATGCCTTTTAACCCTCTAAATACCACTGTGCCCCATGATATGCCTTTTGACTCCCTATATGCCACTCTGCATCCAGAAATGCCTTATAGTCCTAAATGCCACTCTGGCATTTAGGGGGTTAAAGGGCATATTATGGGGCAGAGTGGCTTATAGAGGGTTAAAGGGCATTTCTGGAGGCAGAGTGGCATTAAAGGGGGGCTAAAAGGCATTTTATAGAGCACTCTGCCTCCAGAAATGCCTGATACCCATATATGCCACTCTGGCATTTAGGGAGTTAAAAGGCATATTATGGGGCAGAGTGGCTTATAGAGGGTTAAAAGGGATTTCTGGGGGCAGAGTGGCATTAAGGGGGTTAAAAGGCATTTCATAGAGCACTCTACCTCCAGAAATGCCTTATGCCCCCATTTAACACTCCCTCCCCTCCCTCCTCCAAACTTACCGGAGCTTCTGAGTCCCAGGTGCTTAGTCCGGGCAGCGTGTAGAGCTCTACGCAAATTCGCGTAGACAACTTCCGCTTCAGCCGAGAGGAGGTGCGGTTAGCTGTCAGAGATCACGGGGGACTTTCTCTTACAGCAATGGGGAGTGTGATGTACAGCTATAAGAATCTCACTATAGTCAAGAACAATACTGAAAATTAATCCTTTGTGATCAGAAGGGTAGAAACAGACAAGAGGGAGAAAATCCTGGGTATTTTACAAGGGAAAATAGGTTCAGAGCATCATCAAATACATTCCAAATATGAAATAGGATTAAGGGTGTACAGTTTCTAACTAGGGCTGCAACAACTAATCGAAAAAATCGATGATAAAAATCTTTTTCAGTGAATTATATTATTTATTAGTTAAATGGATTTTTATCAATTATAAGATGAAGGTTTTTTCAGAGAAAATGCTCTGGAAAAATACCCCTCGTTTTACAATCCGACCTCATAGAAGTCGTATAATAACACTAAGATCCAGTGCTGCAGGGGACCCGGATCCTCCTCTTTAACAGCCAGTGAGGGGTGTTTGTGCGATGAAGTTCGGATCCAATTCTTCGTTCATTCAATGTCACAGCAGTTACCACTTCTCTTCCTCCGGTCACACTGACAATTGGCCCCACCTCTTTCCTTATAGCATCTACACTGCTCATCAACTCATCTAACAGTAATTATAAAATTAATATTTGGGGTGTTTAGGATTTATTTAAGGGCAGTTATGGTAATGGGGTCGTTAGGGTTAATTTAGGGGCAGTTATGGTTGATGGGGTCGTTAGGGTTAATTTAATGCTGAGGACAGTTAATTTAATAAGGTTAACTTAAGGTGCAGTTAGAGGTAAAGGGGTGCAAACTAAGGGGGCAGTAAAGATTAATCCTGTATTTATCTATAAAAGCATTGTCGGTGTGCTGTGAACGAGTCTGTGCATCTGGGGAGCATAAGGCATATCTGGAGGTATAAGGCATATGTGGGGAGTGCTGGGAGGCATGTGGCATATCTGGGAGGCAGTGTGGCAAGCCTGGGCTCAAATTTGCATAACAAGGGGGGCAGGTTCAGAAATAAAAACAAGAAATGCATTTTTATCAAAGTTTTTTTTATTTTGCCGTTTGTTAAATTATTTTAAATAAATGGAAAATGTACATTTATTTTTTATCTGATCGAATGGTGCAGCCCTAGTTCTAAGTAACTCTGTATAAACAAAAAGCAAACACACAGTAGGATCCTGGGTGGGTTTTATCTTTTGTTTACAAATTTAGGACGTATTACTATAGAAAGCAAATTTTTTTACTTGGACTTATTCTGCTGCATCTAAATGTTACATAGCAAAAGATGTCACTCTAGGGCAGAGGCGTCCAACATGCGGCCTGCTGGCCAAATGCGGCCTGCCGGACCTCAAGGTGCGCCCAGCGTGAGATCTGCAGCCAGGGCCAGGTTACCGTATGGCCAGCTTACCTGTGCATTGCTTGCTCGCAAGCAGCGTCTTTTGTGCTGCCCAGGGGAAGCAGGAACTTAGCAGCGTCGCTTGAATTTACGTCACGTCACATGACCCTGCTCCATTCCTGCTTTCCCTGTGCAGTACAAGAGAGGTTGGGGAATAAGGGAATAAGCGTATCTGTGAATTAATGTGTGTGATAGCATGGATGTGAGGGGGAGTGGGGTACAGGGAGGCTGTTTGAGGCAAGGATGACACAGACAGGCTGCAAGTCCTATTCTTGGGCAGGTCCTGCAGATGCAATCAGGGTGCCAGGGCTGACATGATACTAAAGGGGGGGCAATATGCAAGGGTGTGGGGGCATTACTTCACAAGGAGTGCTGGCTGGGGATATCACATAAATCAATACTAAAGGGGGGGGCTGGGCGGTTGGATAAATATACAATGTGGGGCTAGCTGGGGGCAATACAAAAGGGTGTTGGGGCATTAGGGTGACCACATCTGCTATGTCTTCCAGGCACACAACTTTCACATGTTGCTGACCAGCCCAGGTAAAATGCTGCCCCCTGCAGTATGGGGGATGTATAGACTCTTGGAAGGGAACCAATTAGTCAGATATAGAGTGGATATAAAAAGTCTACACACACCCCTGTTAAAATGCCAGGTTCTGATGTTAAAGAATAAGACAAAGATAAACCATGTCAGAACTTTTTCCACCTTTAATGTGACCTATAACGTGAACAATTTAATTGCAAAACAAACTGAAATCTTTGAGGGTGAAAATAAAAACTCAATAACCTGGCTGCATAAGTGTGCACACCCTTAAACTAATACTTTGTTGAAGATTTTATTACAGCAATCAGACTTTTTGGGTAGGAGTCTGAGCTCTGGCTGGGCCATTCCAAAATGTTAATCATCTTCTTGTGAAGCCGTGCTTTTGTGGATTTGAATGTGTGCTTTGAGTCGTTGTAGTGGTGAAAGGTGAATTTCCTCTTCAGCCTGAAGGTTTTGTGCCAAAATTGCCGGGTATTTGGAACTGTTCATAAACCCCTCCACCCTGACAAAGGCCAGTTTTTCAGCTGAAGAAAAACAGCCTCAAAGCATGATGCTGCCGCCACCATGCTTCACTGTGGGTATGGTGTTCTTTGGGTGATGTGCAGTGTTGCTTTTGCGCCAAACATACCTTTTGGAATTATGGCCAAAAAATTCAACCTTGGTTTCATCAGGCCGTAACACATTTTCCCACGTGCTTTTGGGGGACTTGATGTTTGTTTTTGCAAACTTCAGCCAGTTTTTGGATGTTTTTCTTTGTAAGAAAAGGCCTATGTCTTGCCACCCTACCCCATAGCCCATTCATATGAGGAATATGGGAGATTGTTGTCACATGTAGCACACAGTCAGTACTTGCCAGAAATTGCTGCAGTTCCTTTAATGTTGCAGTGGGCCTCTTGTAAGCCTCCCTGACCAGTTTCCTTCTCGTCTTTTCATCAATTTTGGAAGGACGTCCAGTTCTTGGTAATGTCTTCGTTGTGCCATATTTTCTCCACTTGATGACTGTCTTCACTGGGTTCCATGGTATATCTAATGCTTTGGAAATTCTTTTGTACCCTTCTCCTGACTGATATCTTTCAACAATGAGATCCCTCTGATGCTTTGGAAGCTGTATGCGGACCATGGCTTTTGCTCTGAGATACAACTAAGAAAATGTCAGGTAAATCCTACTAGAGCAGGTGAACTTTTATTTATTTGTGATTAATCAGTCACTTTAAATAATGGAAGGTGTGTAATGACTTCTGTGTAACATGAGTGTGAATGTGATTGGTTAATTCTGAACACAGACACAGCCCCAGTTATAAGAGGGTGTGCACACTTATGCAACCAGGTTGTAACCAGGTTGTATTGTTTTCCCCTTAAAGATTTCAGATTGTTTTGCAATTGAATTGTTTGTGTTATAGGTCACATTAAAGGTGGAAACAGTTCTGACATGATTTAGCTTTGTCTGATTCTTGTCTTTAACATCACAAGAACCTGGAACCAGGACTGTATAGACTTTTTATATCCACTGTACATTCCTCATACTGCAGCGTAGCAATTTATCTGCTGACGGCATCAATACACAAGGGGAAGCTTGGGCCGTTACATAAATCAATACGAAAGGGAGAGGCGGGCTCAGTATGGCAGAGCCTGTCCTGGTGTGGGTGTTGATGTGGGAGAGCCTGTCCTGGTGTGTGTGTGTTTCCTGGTGTGTGTCTGGTGTTGATGTGGGAGAGCCTGTCCTGGTGGGTGGGTGTGTGTGTGTGTGTGTGTTTTTTTTGTGTTTCATGGTACTTTACTTTCTGTAGGGATAAATAGAATGATTTCATTTTTTGTTATCTAGAGATAAAACACCCTTCGGAATTTGTAGTCACTTAAGAGGGCTGCTTTTTTTGATTATTTGTAGTGTGAATGATTCTGATTTTTAGGTTTTAAATCTTTATATTTATTGGATCAGAGAAATGGTATAACACACTGAGAATCTAGTGCTGTGCTGTTGCATAGGGTGAGAGTATTTTAAAGTCTATGAACATACATTTAATAAATTGTAATGAAATTAAAAACTTAAAATGATTTATATGGAACTTTACTTGATATTTTTTTTTCTTTTTAGGAACAAGAATATACTTGAGTTTTGAAGATACTATACCATGTGATTTGAATGGGACTGGAGGAATGAAGCATAAACTAATCTAAAACTCATCAAAGTTTTTTGTCAATTATTTGCTGCATGTAAAATTCCAAATTATGGCTTTGTTCACAAACTATCATACAGGATCCTATCAAGAATAAGGGCCAAGGCCCCTACTCTGTCCACCTAGCCTTTTCCTGATATCCTATATTAAAAAAGACACCTCCCACGGATCCAACTACCTACACAGTAAACCATTCATAGGTATTTGATGTAAGTAGATGAATTATGTGTATCGCAATCAAGTTGTTGGTGGCATCCAATGCTACAGGATGTTTGCTCAAGTTTAAAAAAAGTTTTGATAAAGATAAGATATTGTCTTGAGTACACATGTGCTTTAAAGGAATTAGTTGTTAGTTGCACCTTATAAAGAGGGTAATGTCACTATTCTACTGCGGCGATTGACCTACAGATAGCATGTCCTCTGATTTTTTTTTTCCCTCTTGCTCACTTAAGCAAATATCCACTAAAGCCAGCTCTGCCATTATGCACTTTTTTTTTTTAAATTTAAAGTTTTTATTGAATTTTTCAGGTATGTCGAGTCA
This sequence comes from Spea multiplicata, assembly GCA_009364415.1. NCBI lineage: Eukaryota > Metazoa > Chordata > Amphibia > Anura > Pelobatidae > Spea > Spea multiplicata. Next base: position 22,349 of record VKOC01022414.1, on the reverse strand, counting down.
AAGTTGTATGTCAATATACACATAAAAACAGGTAAAAGCAATGAAATTACATCAAGTAAAACAATGCAGTACAAGAGCAATGGTCGTAACGAAGGCTCAGAGGTGGTAAATATGTATAAATTCACGATAGTAACAAAAGAATAACCACTTCAGCATTAGGAGACTCAACTGAGTTGCCATACGGCAAGAGGAGCCTAGCCAAAAAAGAAATTGAAAAGAAAACAGATAACATAAAAAAAAAAGAAAACAAAGTAGTGCTCTGATTCAAAAATACATGGCCACGACCGAAATAAGACAAGCCACAGGGAGAACTACATAGTTATACATTACACGAGAAAAGAGAGACAACATTTAACTATGCCACAATGGGCAAGTCTGGAGTAGTGTCCATTCGCTGATCATTCTGAAATGACAATTTTTCCAGAAGATATGTGTGTTCCAAATGATGTAGTACGTCAGCGAGCTGCGGGAGAATGGCCGACTTCCAATTACGAGCGATCATCAATTTTAAAGTTAAGAAAAAATGAATCACCAGCTTCCGAATAGAAGCAGGAGTGTCATCTGGGAACATGTGAAGTAACACTAATTGTGGTGTATGTGTAGTGTGGAAAAGATTGCTACATCTCTTAGAATCCAAAGTTGGGAAACGAGGGGGACATAGCCACCAGACATGAAGCATGGTGCCCCTATCAGGGCAGCCCCTCCAACAAGAAGACGAACAGGATGGAAACATATGGGACAGTCTGGCCGGGGTGAGGTACCTGTCACGAACGCACCCTACTCCAAGCGTGTGCGTGACTTGTTTCTGGTGGTAAAGGGTTAAAATTTCACTATCTGTCTGCCCTAGACCGGAAATAGTGATAAAAATACAAAAATCCACACCTTAAAACCACCGCATTAACTATAATGATATAAAAAAATATCAAAATAACGCTGCCACCACCAAGACAATTTATAAATGGGGTGCCTTGGTCCCCCAAGCGAATAAAACTATAAAAACCCACACAGTATATTTTAACACAATAATTACGTGATTTAAAATTACCAATAAATGGTCTAATCAGGTAACGTCAGTCTTTACCAGACAAAGGCAGAACTTAATAAAGGAATATTTATTATGAACAAACAAATCACAGTGCATACACAAAAAGATGATAAACAGATTATTTACACCAACAGATAAAATAAAAAGGAGAAAATTACAGAAAACCTAACTACTCACTTAGATGGTCAAGTAACAGTTTTTCTGTTTGTAGGGCTCCGGCAAGGAAAGATGGCGACTTACTCAAAATTAGATCTTGGCCCCTAGTAAGCACACTGACCAATCTTCTCTCATTAATTTTATATGCTTTCCCAGTTCATCTCGAGTTTCCAAGCCGGCCCAGAGGTGGTATAAGCGGAGGGAAGGTGTACCATAAGTGACCTCCCCCTTGTGTGGTGGAAACATATCAGTCCAAAGAACTTATTTTCATTTTATTGTCCCTCCTGTGCTCGCCACAGCCATAACTCATGCACTTATGAATTTCCTGTAAATTGTGAGGTCCATAGATGTGTCACACTAGCTACTTATGACTAAACATCATAGACTTAACAATTCCTTCCAAACTAGTTAAGTGGCGCCGCCATGTTTGTACTCTTTTTGTAGGGTGCGCTTTCCCCGTTCTAGGTATGCACACAAGGAGGTATGATAATGAATATATGAGTTATTATTGATATGTGTTGGATATGACCTGGATATGAGATGGTTTTCCTGACTGCTAGTGGTCACTCAGCATATCAAAGAATCCATTATATATGAGGGGATACAGGCATATGGTGAATGACTCGGCTAGCAGACTCAAAGGCACCGCCTCCCTGTGAAATTTCACACCTTGCAGAGGGCCTTGGTTGGAGTCCCAGCTTCAAAAGACCAATTTATCTTAAAAGACCTTTTGGCACCACATGCCTATACAATCTAATTAACCCCTCATATACTGAAATTGGCCATACCATCTCTACCAGGTAGCAAGTCCATGCATGCACTACACAAGTTGGTGTGACAGTACCATCTACAAGTTATTTTCTTTTGTAGCTCAATATGGTTAATACAGTGCGATACGCCCCGCATTGCCTCTTCCACGTCAAGCCACATCTCAAGCGGAAAGGTGGTATCCAACTCACCTTCCCATGCTGTCATGTGTGGCAATTTACTTTCCCAAAGATGCGTTAGAAGCGAGTTATAACATACAGAAATCATACCTCGAGGGGGAGAGGTTTTGGAACATAGCTGAACAATAGGATCAGGTGAGAAAATATCAATCTTTACCGATGGCGCTGGAGATTGCAGCAAATGTCTGACTTGTAGGAATTTGTAAAATTCAGAGGAGGTCAGCGTGTAAGTAGAGCTAATATCAAAAAAGATCCGGAAGGCCCCCACCTTTAAGGAGTGGGCAGCATACCAACGGGATAGGTTCAAGTGTGGTATCAATAGCTCAAGAGAGGAGATTGGAGTAGCTTTAGTGATGCACAATAGAGCCGGATAACGTTTAGCTAAGTGAGACCAAACCTGAAGTATGCATAGCGTGGTGGGAGGGAGTGAGGGAAGCCTCGGACGAGAATGAGGAGGCAACCATAAAATCTGAGCAACCGAATGCGGGTGGAGGTAGGAATTTTCAAGGGTCACCCATTGAGGTAAGTTACCCTGGTAGTGAAAAGAGTTGTTTGTGCTAGGATGGTGGCATGATAATATGACAGAATGTCAGGTGCACCTAGTCCTCCCCTGAACCTGGGAGTGTAGAATGCCTGCCTGGAGATGCGCGAGTGACCTTTAAAATTAATAAAAGAATTCAAAACTACTTGTATTTGATGTAAAAATTTACGAGGGACAACGGTCGGGACTGCTCTAAAGGCATTAAGGAGTCGTGGCAGAACCATCATCTTAACAGAAGAGATTCACCCTAGCCAGGATAAGTCAAAGGGGCGCCACCTATCAAGATCTTGCAGAGCTTGTTTCCAAATCGAACAAATATTTAATTCGTTCAGCTTAGACAACGTGCGAGAGAGTTTAATTCCCAAATAAAGGAGATAATCTCTCCTCCAATTAAAGGCATAGGAGTCATGCAGTATGCTTAGCAACGGACCTGGTAAATTTAAAGCTAACGCCTGTGTTTTGTGTACATTAATTTTGTGATAAGAGACCTGGGCATACTGCTGAAATTGGGAGAGCAGCACTGGTAAGGAAGTCAAAAGATGAGTGATGGAAGCCAAAACATCATCTGCAAAGAGACCCAAAGTAACATCAGCACCCCTCGAAGTAGGGAAACCTGTGATCAACGGGTCTGAACGAATACGTTGCGCTAGGGGTTCTAGAGCCAATATGTATAGTAGGGGAGAAAGTGGACAGCCCTTAGATTATGCAGAATGGAGAAGATATGAATCCAGAAAAGGAAACAGGCAGAGGGCGAAGAGTATAATGCCATTATTGATCTAATCAGGGAGGGCGGAAAAGCAAATTTAGAAAGAATAGATGTCAGGAAGGACCAATGGAGGCGATCAAACGCCTTTTCTGCGTCAAAAGATATTAAAACAGACTGAGTCTTGTTCTTGGAGGCTTCCCACAGAACATTAAGAAATTTGCGCGTATTATCGTTAGCTTGTCTATTCCTCACAAAGCCCACTTGGTCAGAATGTAAGAGAGAGGGAAGAATCAAAGATAGTCTGTTGGGTATAACCTTTGCATATAATTTAACATCATTGTTTAAAAGCGAAATGGGACGAAAATTTTCACACCTATCTGTAGATTTTCCAGGTTTAGGGATTGTAACAACATGGGCATATAAATTTTCAGATGGCATGTGACCAGTTGACATAAAGGAGCAAAATAAAGAGAGAAGATGAGGGCCCAACACTGGGAAAAAAGTTGTGTAACAGAAACTTGTCAAACCATCACGTCCGGGAGCGGAATTCTTTTTGAGTAATCGTGGATTGGATTTCGTCTAGTTCCAAAGGGGCTTTTAATTGTGTGACCATCTCTTCCGTGAGAGTAGGTAAAGCCACAGAGTCGAGGTAGATGTTGATAGAATCTAACGTAGGTTGAGAAGTCGAGGAATCAGCATGAAGGTTATATAGTGAAGAGTAGTAAGATGTAAATCTATCAGCAATGTGTGAAGGGTTTCGTAGTGGAGCCCCCTGTGAGGAGAGAACAAATTGAGGACGCGACAGGGCTGTTGAATGGCGACGTTTATTTGCTAACATAGTGTCAGCCTTGTTGCCTTTGGAATAAAAGCGCTGGCGGAGACGGAGTCTCATCTGGGCAGTGTATTCGGCTTGAATCTCAGCTATTCTAAGTTTGATGTGGGCAATATCTGTAATTAATTGATCTGACGGAGTTTGTTTATTTAGGGCTTCCAGGTCATATAAACGTAAAAGTAGGGAATCCAAGTCAGTATCTTTGGCTTTCTGTTTCTTTAAATAAGAAGCAATACTAATAAGTTTGCCTCTGATCACCGCCTTATGGGCGTTCCACAATGTCTCTATAGAAGTTTGTGGTTGTGCATTTTCGCAAAATATAATTCTAAGTGGGATTGAACCTGGGACTTAACAGAGTCGTCCGAAATCAGGGAATTATTGAGCCTCCAGGAGCCCCGACCAATAAAAGAGTGAGCAACCTTCAGAGACATAAAGATCAGCACGTGGTCAGACCAAGTAATGACACCAATAGAGCAGTCCTGTACCATTTGCAAAGTAAGCTTGTCAACAAAAATAAAAAAAATTATGATGTATGATTTGTGGGGCTCAGAAAAAAAGAATAATCCCTATCCAAGGGGTGGTGGAGGCGCCATACATTATATAGTTGGAAGGAATGAAAGAAATGAGCGAGAGAGGTAGCCAACTATTTCACTTGTGCACCGTATTTGCCCCTTAGAGAAGCTGAAGTATCTAATAAAGGATCAAGGATAGCAGGTTTCTAGCAAAGTGTAATTGTGACGTGTTGGGTGCATAAAAAGAAACTATCGTGTATTCCGTGGAATTTAAAATGCAGTGAAGGATCAAAAATCTGCCCCGGGGATCGGTCACCTGCCTAAGCAATTGAAATGACAGGTGTTTAGAAAGAAAGATTGAAACACCAGCTTTGCAGGTGGTGGTCATAGAATGAAATTGCCAAGATATTCTTTTAAGAAGCACCGTGGCTGTTTGGAATGTTTAAAGTGAGTTTCCTGAACACAAACAATATGCACATGAGCTTTCTTTGCATCTGTATATAGCATCCTGCGCTTGTGTGGTGTATTTAATCCATTTACATTAATGGACATTAAATTAATAGAGGCCATGCGTAAGGCAATAAAGAAAAAGTGATAAGCTGGCCTAACAAAAAAAGGATAAAAGTGTCAGGGAACACAAAATTACCCGAATGAGAGTGACCGCAATGGATGGCGTTGTCACAGGAGCTGAGGAAGTGCGTGGTTGTGCGATTTCTAAGCCCCAGGTCGACAGCAAAGTTAGTCCTTCTTTGGAAGACTTAACCGAATGTGTCAGGCCGTCTCACGTAATCAACAGACGAGTGGGGAAGCCCCATTTTGTGTGAACGCAAGGTAGTAGTTATAACTGAGAGAGATCTGCGCTGTTGTAATGTGTATTGGGATAAGTCATTAAAGAATTGTAGGTGAGTATATTGGTCGGGAATATTCTTAGCAAATCTCACCTTCTAACCGTATAGGCTCTCAGGTGTTCCAAGGCAACGTCCTCCGGGATGCCTCGAATGCGGACGTTGTTTCGCCGAGAGTGATCCTCCAAATCACTGAGTTTCAAGCGGAGGGCTTCCACCTCCGATGTTAGAGAGTTACAGGCATCCACAACAGTATTGTGTGCCTCGGAAAAGTCCTCCATTTTAGATTCCAAATGATGTGTGCGGTCTCCTAGATCTTGTAGATCCTTATGGACTATCGAAAGTGAATCTGCAATGTCTTGGCGAAACTTGTGTCGCATTTCTTCGAGCAGCAGTTTCATCGAAAAAATAGTGATTGCTTGATCGTCAGGGTCTTCAGTAGATGGAGTAGGAGAGCTTGGTGTGCAAGACTCGGCCGGGGGCAATGTGGTGTCGCCATCTTCCTCAGTAGTGCGAACGGATAATAAAGCACCGGAAGCCACTTTCCTCTTTGGTTTCGGCTCAAAATAGGCAGGTAAGTTGTGGGCAGCCAGTTTAGTTTTATGGGTGGACATCTTCGAAGTAGAAAACGTCGAAAAAAAGGCTCAGTTCGGTTCCAAAAAGTTGTGTTTGGCGTATAAAGGTAGAAAATCTGGAGGAGCTCCACAGCCGTGCGTCCTATTCCTTCGCCATCCAAGCCACGCCCCTGCCATTATGCACTTTTCATCTGCCAAGGAAGTCAGTTTGGCATTGTTCCTGGATTTTGGTATGGTAGGATACATTTTCAGATCCCAGAGCAGCAGCAGTCTCTTCGTTCCATGTCCATATCTGGCCCATTATTCAAGGGGAATGAACAATAATGAGGCAGACAGGCAGAGGTAATCCGGAAGGAGTTCAGGGATGTGATCCAATAATTCAAGCCAAAGCACTTCCTAATTGGGCTAGGTTATTCCTTTTGAAAATGCATGATTTTCTGGACTACAATGAGATCTTAAATCTAGTTGACACTGATAAGGAGGCTGATAGAGCGACTGACAGGCCACATGCATGCCATCATAAACACACGTTTGCCACCTTTTGTGTCCCAAGGGAAAGGGCAAGTTTGCCTTTAAAAATAATTTTTAAAACTTGGAGGAGCATGCTTGGCCATAGGCTGCGTGAGATGAAGCACACAAAGGGCATCCTCAGTGGAGAGACGGAGTAATTGGAAATGGAAGCGTCCAGCAGTAGCATAACTTAATGTTATTCAATTCCTAACCCCTTGCACTCATGTAGAGCAGCAGCCATTTGGGCAGAGGCCATTGATTTTTTGAGGGTACTGTTAGAAAAATGCTTATGTAATCATAAATATTATTGCTGACAAAGACAGTAGAAAATGTCTAGTCTATGATATATCACGAGTTGCGCCAACATATCTACTAAGAGGCGTAACCTGCTTAAAAAGTAACCAATCAGAATGATGCATGCTATTAGAAGCAGATAAGAAGTATAAGAAGTTATATAAACCATGTAATCCAAATATGTAATTAGACAACGCTTCGACTTTTGTGTGTTGTGTGCCTTGTCTCGATTATGCGCATAATCTAAATAAAGGAAATAACTTTTTCTGAGGAGAATTCGACCATTAATTCAACCAACAGGTACACTCTCCCTGAGATTTGTTTTAGCTGCACTGGATTTTAACAATTGGTAGCCTATGGAAGTAAGCTTTGTTGAAGGCATATGGTCAGCTTTTAGCAGTTTAGAAGCCTCTGTTAACCTGGGGAATGCAATTTAGGTCCAGTCAGACCACTGTAGGGTTGCTTACCTGAAAAGGCAAGATGGAACAAGTAGTATCGGTAAGTAGAGCTGATGAAGAGGATCACAAGAGAATAATGAGCTAAAGATCAAATCTTTCAACTTACTGCTGTTCACATTAACGCTTCGGGCAATATTCTGATGGATTTCCTCAGAAAGTAGTCTGTTCTTGGAGAATGGAGTCTAGACATGGGAACTTTTAACCAGATAACTGTTGTATATACTTCTCCTCTCTCAAACCAATAACACCAATTGATATGTGTGGAGAATAATCAGTTCTGCATTGTGTATTAATGATAAATGTAATACTGTTGTTACCACCTCCAAGAACTAACATATAACCTTATCCCCTTTTCCAGATAATATATGTCTAGGTCTAAGGTTTTCTACTTGATATTATAATAAAACAGCTAACCAGAGAGAGTGCTTTAATTAGGGATTACTCTATCTTTGGTGTAGAGATAATCTGAAATTTATTAGACAGGAGGTGAATATTTACATCAGCTTCTTTACTCAAAACCTCCAGCAGCAAAGAAAACAAAACACCAATCAATAACAGTCAGAGGTCATAAGACCAAACCCAGTAAACACACCCAGTAAACTGTATAGAAAAACCGGAACAGGAAAGAACCCGGGAAGGACCAAGGCACTCTGAATCCAGACGTTATACCAGCAGGTTCAAACTAAAGGAAAAATAAGAAAAAATATTGTGAAAGTAATCTGTAAATAGAACAGCAAATCAAACAGAGCCATATACTACACCAGGGCTTGACAATTTTTCGTGAATCTAGGCGCCAGCTAAAAAAGTTAGGAGCCAGGATTTTTTTTTTAAACTAACAGTTGTCAGGAGTGATCTGATCATCATCAGCCCACTTACTAAACTCACAGCATTTGACCTGGAAGCACCCTGGATTTTCAGGTCAGTGCTGGTTTTTCTTTTGTTTTTGTTTTTTTTAACGCTTTCAATGCTGATGTTCCATTGGAGCACAGCATTGACTGATATTTAGTCCCCAAGCTTGTGGGGACAAATGTTAACCCCTGCAATGCCACGAATGTGTCATACATAATTGTGGCATTGAAGGGGTTAATGCTGCACTGTCGCTCTCATGGAGCGATCAAGCAGCAGGGGACTGTTGGGGCTGATCTCCACACCCATGTGGAGACCGAAGAACCCTCTCCCTCTGTCCCTGAAGCTGCCTCTGGCATCTGGGATGCCATTACTGGTCTATAGACCAGCCATTGCAGGGGGGAGTCTCTGATGACTGCTATAGGCTTCCATACCTACAGGACTCATCAAAGGGCTTGTGGGGGCAGACCACCAGCAGCAGAGCCCCTTACAAAACGATGATCCTTCGGACTCCATCAGTACTGTCTTAAGCCATGCCTGTAAGGGCTGATACCGATCAGATAATATATGTCTAGGTCTACTAAGGTTTTCTACTTGATATTATAATAAAACAGCTAACCAGAGAGAGTGCTTTAATTAGGGATTACTCTATCAGACAGAGAGGCACTCACAGGAGGCATAAGCCTATGTGGCTACTCACCTGAGACTCACCAATCAAATCTCAAATGTGTGTTTCTACTATGTCTTTTTAAGGGATTTCTCTGTTGATGTATAAATAAGGTCCCTGTCCTGTGTTCCCAAGACCCCGCCGTGTGATTTTATTCACTTGCTATGTTTCCCAAGCCTATCTCCAGGTGATGCATTTCCTTCCTTCCCTAAATAGCATGTAGGTGTGATATTATCTTCTTACAGCTGTCTTTCCTGTTATTCGTGTTCTATCCAAGGCCCCATTCTGTGACTTTATTGACTTCCCCCCTAAGTGGCTTGCAGCTATCATAAACTCAGTCAAGCACATAAATACCTGGTATTTACCCCAACAATAACAAGGATCTGGGGAACACCAGATATAGATTGAATAATTTCTTCCTTTGCCTCTGATACCCAGGGTAATTAAGAAGATAACAAGTGACATGGTCGGGTAATCATTTTTACTCCAGATTGTCCTGAAAGGATTTGGTATTCAGCGCTGGTCTGCCTGTTTAGTGGCAGACCCAGTAAGGGTGGAGGTCAAGTCAGACCTGTTTCACCAGGGGCCTATCCTACACAATTAAATTGTGGCTATCTGATGTTGACAGCCCAGATTTTGGACATCTTAATCAGGACTGGTCTATCAGCTGAGGTGGCGGACAGTATGAGTGGAAGCACAACACGAAAGCTTCACCTTTTTATCTGACTGCGTTTCATTTGAACCTTTAGAGGAGGTACAGTTTAAACTACTTAATACAAGACTGTTTTGCTGGTAGACCTCGCTTAAACTATAAAGAAGCCTTATCTTTTATTATTATTAACTGGGCAACATTTTGTCAAAGTGCAGCATTTTCGAAGTGTGGGATTCTTGAAAGGCAAGTGTGAGGCTTTGAATAGGCCTGCTGGTCCCCTGTCTCCTTCCTTACTCCGAGGGATCGTTTTATTTTCAATTATTGTGGAAATGTATACAGAGTAAAAAGGCAGGTATACAAAGATGTGTACAAATCGCTACAACACTGTGGGGATTCCGTTGTCTCACACAAAAACAATAATGCAAAAGAGAATAAAGGTGGCGTAACCCACCACAGTGAGTGAAGCAAATAAGGAGATATAGCTTACCCCCTTTGGGGTTAAAAACAATCAGAATCCGGGATGCACATAAAAGATAAAAGAAACAATAGTGCAACCTGTGTGAAGCACAAATTAATGCAAGAAAAGTAATGGGCTAGAACACTCACATGAGTGGAGCCAATATGACTGGCTCCAATCAAAAACGCTATGTGCGATTTGGGATCACACGCCCATCTGTTGGTGAAGATCTAATCCAGAGCCCCCACACGGGCTCTGGTGTGGATTATGCTGGGAAGATTGAGGGCAGCACTTCCCCTTTAACACCAGCGTAAATATAGATAGCAGCAGGAAAAAATAGTGGATCCAGTAGGGGATGAGTCTTTTAATGGTACTGTGCAAAACTGAGCAATGTGTGCAAAGGATGCAGTATGTGCCAGTAACGCCAAATGTGCAAACTGCAGTATTTACATATGGTAACCTGAATGGACCAAAAGTCTGTTCATTTGCATATTTGGGGTTTTCACGCATACGCGCATGCATCCCGCGATAGAAAATACAGTCTGTCTGTGAAAGAAGCAAATTCATATCCCCGCGAGTAATCTGCACTAAAGGCAGTGTGCTGAGCTCGGGGAACATGTGTAAAGGGGGGGCGGACAACATGTTAAATACCGAGAAAATGAAAATGGTACAAAATGGGTGGTAAAACTTCCTAGAATAAATGCAGTTCTTGGGTTAATACAATGATACTATAAATAATATAAAAATATACATTAACAATCATAACACTTTTAATTTACATAAACCAATGATAATAAGACATTATAAAGTGCAATAAATAGGCTCTATATAATAACAGTTAAATAGTCAAATACAACCTAGAGTTAGGTTATAAAAAATGGCACAACTCAAAATCAGCATTGTGTCCTTGAGGTATTAAAGTGCGTAGTTTATAAATCCACCTCATTTCCGTAGCTCCTAGTTTCTTAATCAAATCCTCTCCCCTAGTATTTTAACCCTTTCCATGCATGAGATTTTTATATCTTATTTAGTTTATTCTTTTTAGACTTTTTTTTTACATTTTGCTGGAACTGGATGGTTCTTCTGATACATAATAATTTTTAAATGTTACCATTTTTTTAAGCTTTTTTTTCATTTTTTTTTTGTTAATAATTTTACTAAATAAAAAATAAGCTGGGCTCCATTGACTTGTACCTGTACCTGTATTCAACCTGCAAGTGGAGCCAGAGTTCTCTAAAGGGTCTGGAGAACATCTAGCAAACTTTTTCAACTTTGTTATTTTTTTTACAGGGCGGCCGCTGTAATGTTCATGTTTCAATAGGAAGTGGGGATTGGCTGGCTGGGAGCTGGGACATGGAAGGAGGAATATGGTGATGTTAAGAAACAAAATAAAGAAAGTTGCTGTTAAGTTATCTCTGAGCGTCTGCAGTTTATGACAATATTACAGCCGCCATCTTGTGATTGGCGGAATCACTCGCACTGGCAGTTATGACTGCTCTCCAGGGTGAGTGTCCTGGGGTGAGTGTTAGGTGTTACTGAATGCCTCGTGATCGAGGCATTTCAGCAACACCATTGAAGTTTAGGAGGCGATCGTTGATCGACTCCTAAACATTTAAAACGGGCATACAGTGTATGGCGGATGTTGACGCCCTTGGGAGGGGCCAGACATGGCCCATGATGCTGATCTCTGTTGCTGAATGCATTGAGGCATTATAGCAACACGTTTAAGCGAAGAAAGTGATCGTTGATCACTTTCTAAGCTTGTTTTAATGTTATGACGTGTCAGGTCATAGGTCGTTAAGTGACCGTTTTCCATGATGTGCCTGTCCCATCAATGGACGTTAAGTGGTTAAACCTTGTCTCTTTTGGCTGCTTCTTCCCAAGCTTTAGTTAAAAGATCTCCATCATAGTCCTTTTCTAAAAAGTCTTGTTGAATTTTATTAGACTGGGCTTCAAATTGATTAAAATCTGTGCAGTTCCTTCTTAATCTTAAAAATTGGGATTTGGGGACATTCGAAAGCCACAGGGAGAAATTACAGCTTTTTTGCTCTATGTAGCTGTTGACATCCTAGTTCTAGTTTTTAATTGATCATTTTCAACATAAATATAAAATATAAAAATACAACGCTAGGTTTGTCCTGGGGGACATACTGCATCCTTTGCACATATTGCTAAGTTTTGCACAGTACCATTTAAAGACTTATCCTCTACTTATCAATTATTTTTTCCTGCTGCTATCTATATTTACGCTGGTGTTAAAGGGGAAGTGCTGCCTTCAGCGTAATCAACATCACAGCCCGGATAGGATTAGATCTTCACCAACAGATGGGTGTGTGATCCCAAATCACACATAGCTATTTCGATTGGAGCCAGTCATATTGTGAGTGTTCTAGCCCATTACTTTTCTTGCATTAATTTGTGTTACACACAGGTTGCACTATTATTTGTTTCTTTTATCTTTTATGTACATCCCGGATTCTGATCGCTTTTAACCCCAAAGGGGTAAGCTATATGTCCTTATTTGCTTATTTGCTCTGTCATGCCACGGCATGAGTAACTGGGGCTTGGCACTGAATCGGTTAAGGGATTTGACTGAGGCTAAGTCCAGTAACATTTGTTCACACCTTTCCTTTTGGAGTCAGAACCCAAAATACAGCTTGATTACCCCATGCTGGGTATTGTCACCTGGGACAGGAAGGTATGCCTGTGGAAGAGTGAAGGTCACTAGAAGCAGGAATCTGCACTCACTCCCCACAGGAACTCAGGTGCTTAGCTGTGCCAGGAAGGGCCAGCTCCCCAGTAAATCAAAATAAAAAAAGGCTCCAGGCACTCAAGGGTTCCATCAGACAGATTTATTGAAGGAAACAGACAACAAGAGGAAGAGTGAAGGGCCAGACATCCTGGCTACATCGCCCTGGGGAGTGGAGACAGGGTATCAAGGGACACAGGGTAAAATTAATAAATACATAATGTCCAAAATATGACGAGTACATAACTTTTGGGGCCCATCGTACACTGCATCCTTATGCTTGTGGTGTGCTGGTCTCAGGGAGACCAAACACGCCATGCAGGCATGACCATAACAAGTGTTATGCGAACGTGTCCTTGTGCCAACTGACACAGGTGTGGAGTTTGGTATGAAAATGATCACTAGGACCAGAGGATTATGATGATCCTGGTGTCATAATTATGCCAAGCTTGGCCGGCGTTATATTACATATTTTGTGATCCCAGACCAAAGTTGAGACGATATAACCCCGCCTTCAGAAGGTCATAGTTCTGAACCCCCTACTCCCATCCCCTTGCTCAGGTAACAGGAAAAGGGCGGTCTTTGGGGGGGGATAAAAAGGTGGGCAATTGGCAATGAGGGAGAGCCTGTTTTTACCATCACAGAGACAACATCAAGGCTCCAAGGAAATATGGTATATATAAAATATACAATACAAACAGAGTCAAATAAAACACAAATACCCATATTAAACAATACAAACAATTCCACACATCGGGATGCAGCTTAGATGGCCGGCACTGTTTACCATCTAGACCTCATACTCCAAATTCTCAATGACTTTCTCCCATATTTTACAATTAGTGAATCAATATCCATTTCATTTTGTTATATCCAATTCCATTTTACACTGATATAGCATGTTCGCCTTTATCTCTCCCCACGGAATCGTTTTTGTACTTCTCCTAATTTTTTGCTATCAATAATTTGGTGGCCATCAAAACAGGAGTTATCAGCATTTTATTCAATTTTGAGACTCTGGGCCAGTCCAAATGTAAGAGAGCACAATCTGGAGTGAAAATCAGCTTGATCCAGCGCATGCCCTCAATGTGGTCAAAGACCTTTTCGCCAAACATTTTTAACCCATCCACATGACCACTATATATGCACAAAACTGCCAGTCTCCCTCTCACATCTCTAACAGTTGGGTTCCATCTGTCCACACATTTTTGCCAGTTTAGTTGGTACCAAGTACCACCTATTCCATAATTTGTAAAACATTTCTCTAATATTTAGGCAATGTACCAGCCTATTGAACTCTCGTATAGAGCCGATTCAGTTTTCCAGAGGGATAATCCTGTTTAATGTTTTTCCCAGCTCTTAATCGGACTGAATTACATATTTTCATTATTGTTTCTTATAAGTGTAAGGCATCTAGTGATCATTCCCCTTGTGCATTCCTTACTATATATATATTCTCAAATATTTTCAGTCCTTCACTTTCTCCCTGTATCCGATATTTCATCAGAAAACATTTGATTCTTATATAGGAGAACATTTCCCTGGGGAAGAGTGAAAATTCTTCCTGTAATTGGGGAAAAGGCTTTAACTCTGCATCCATTAAAAGGTATTTTGAATACCAGCCTGTTTCCAGAGCTTCAGATTCAAATTCTATATTTTCAGCTGGATTGCTTCCAATGGTATTAAGTCGCATATCCTATTGTGTATACCAAATTTTTTCCTAACCTTATTCCAAACCCCCAGGATATTATTCATCACCAGAGATCCATCCATCCCAGCCAGATTAATTATCCCGCCCTATATAAGCCACGGTAAAGATGCCAGGTCTACACATCCACTAATTTTTTAGTGGTACCATATCTCTCTCATTACTTCCTTTTCCTGAGTTGCCATAACATGTGCAACCATACACGCATTATGGTACTCGATTATATTTGGGCCCCCCAGCCCGCCTTTCTTTCGCTGTCAAATGAACCTATTAAAAGCTGTCTGGATCATATTCAATCATATCTTAAGAATTTGCATGGGTATCATTTGGAACAGATAGTTCCATTTAGGTAGAATATACATCCTGATAGTATTTAACCTACCAGTCCAAGAGATTTCTCTTTTCTCCCAGTCTCTCAGAGCTTTATGTGCTGACTTTATTAATGGCAAGAAATTAATTTCTACCATCCTAGAGGGATCTTTAGCAATCTTAATCCCTAGGTACTCGATATTATTTTTAGCCCAGGCAAAATCAAAGTATTTATATAACTAATGTCCCCCTGGCTCAGATTATTAACCAATTGGTTGATGCCAGAAGAAGACCCTGCAGATGACCAATAGGCTCCTTTGCACAACCTTTTTAACTCTTGACAGTGAACCTACGGATTAACTCCTTAAGGTGCAACCTAACCACTGGTCTCCCTGCTGCAACAGTTAAAAGTCCGTACAAACGACCAATAAAGTCGCTTGTACGGACTGTTGCAGCAGGGAGACCAGTGGTCTCTCCTGGTTAAGTTACGGCACCAGGATTTAAAAGTCTATACGAGCGACTTTTAAAATCCTAATGCAGCAACTTGCCCGGTAGAGACCACTGGTCTCCCTGCTCTATCAGTTAAATGTCCGTACAAGCGACTTTATTGGTCGTTCGTACGGACATTTAACTGTTGCAGCAGGGAGACCAGTGGTCTCTCCCGGCCAAGTTACGGCACCAAGATTTTAAATGTCTTTACAAGCGACTCTATTGGTTGCCAACAGGGGGATTGTCTGCCATCAACCATTTAAACTCCTGGCACCAGAGCTGCTGGAGTTCACTTTTAACCCCGTGTTAACCACTTATAGACAACCGGAAAAAACAAACACGAAGAATGCCGACAGGAACAGGCGAATATTTGCGGAATACGAAGATTATTTTTTTGCCGAAGATGAGCACGAAGACGAAGACCTCCCTGGTGCCCAAGTCTACTCACAATCTAATGCACATCAGTTGCAATAGCTGCATTTACCACCAGATGTATTATATGTGCCGCACAATGCAAACATACAAAGTCCTCACCTCTAACTAATTTCACTATGTTTGGTGCTGTCACTGCATCACTCTACTACTATGCCTTTGTGTGGTCTGGTCCACTGCACCAGCATCTTCCTCTAAGAGCTGCCACATATGAGCTGTAGTATGCTGCTCATCCATAACCTCAGCATGGAGTAGAAAAGACCTTTAACCCTTCTGCCCGGTTCCAGCCCCTCCTGTCATCCTGTGTGACTATACCAGCTACAGTGGTACTGTCCTCCACATATTTGGACAGCCAGGAAAAGAAAGGCATGCTGTGTACTAGTGGCACTCCATATGCAAAAGGTGAAGTTACAACATAGGCTGAAAAACGACATGCATCCATTAAGTTCAGCCTTTGCCATATCTGTTAATTTCTTGCTGTTGATCCAAAAGAAGGCAGAAAAAACCCAGTTGTGGCTCTTCCAATTTTGCACAAACTAGGGGGGAAACAAATTCCAGTCAGATCTCTTCTTGGATCAAGAAGGTGTTTCCCCATAATTTAAAGATTACATCACTAAATATTATGTTTTTGCAAGTATCCATCCAATTGTTGTTTAAATGTCTGTACAGACTGCAGGCAGATAATTCCACATCCTTATTATCCTTGCTGTAAAAAAAGAAAAATTCCTTTGCCTTAGAATCTCCTTTCTTCTCGTCTAAATGTGTGACCACGTGTCCTATGCATTGTCCTGTTTATGAATAGATTTCCACACAATGGCTTGTATTGGCCCCGAATATATTTATATAATGCTATCATATCCCCTCTGAGGCACCGTTTTTCTAAACTAAACAGATTTAAATTAATTAGCCTTTCTTCATAACTAAAGTGTTGCATTAATTTTATTACGGTAATTTTGTAGCCCCTCCTCTACACCTTTTCCAGTGCTATAATATCCTTCTTTAGAATAGGTGCCCAAAATTGCACAGCATATTCAAGGTGTGGTCTTACCATTGATTAATGAAGAGGCAAAATTATATTTTTATCCCATGAATTGATGCCCATTTTTATACATGACAATACCTTACTGCCCTTAGCAATTGCTTACTGACATTGCACATTGTTGCCTAGTTTGTTGTCTATAACAATTCCCAAATCCTTCTCATTTGTTCTTATCCCTAATTCACTACCATTTAGGGTGTAAGTTGCTTGTGCATTCCTTACCCCAAAGTGCATAACTTTGCATTTATCTACATTAACTTTCATCTGCCATTTGTGTGCCCAGTCCCCCAGTCTATCTAAATCCCTCTGCAGCAAAGTAATATCCTGCTCACATTGTATTACTTAAAAAGTTTACAGAGTTTTGTCATCTTGCAAACAGCGGAAACATGACTTTCAACGCCTATTGCTATAAAAAAAAAAGTGGAGGAACACCACTTACCACTTTTGTCCAGCTTGAAAATGTACCATTTTATAACAAGACCAATTTCAGTTTGAATACTAACCTATTGTGTGGAACGTGTCAAAACGCCTTGGCAAAATCCAAGCAGATTACATCACATTCATCCACCCTGATCTACACTCTACTTCTTTGTGAATGCTGATTTTTGCTAATAACAACTGTTATGGTTTGTCCTCAACAAGATTACTAGACTGGTAAAGGGAGGAACTATAAGTCCTGCTAAAGTGGGGAGGGCGGGTTTCATGCAGCTGCCTGAAAGCCGACCCCCCCCCCCGCAATTGAGAAGGTTGCACTACTGAAAGGAATAACATGATCAAGTATTTTATTTCACTGCTCCTTTGATTATACCCCTTGAATAGCCAGTGTCAGGGCGCATTAAGGAGAAAAATAAAATGACTTTTTGTTTTGCTTCTCTCTATGCAATGTAGCGCTTATCTAGGGGTTTTTTAAGAGGCCCCGAATGTGGAACAGCACTTTTAAACTCTACTCAGGAACAGTATTACAAGAACTAAATCATGCTGTGCCCATCCACACAGTCTAATGAGACTACAGAACATTTCTCTTCTATATCTAGATACAAAAATGATTCCATAAGCTAATAAAACCCTGATTACATATGACTACCAAAAGAAAACAGTTCCTTAATTTAACTTTTAGTAGCGTAGCTTAAATATAGACGATAGAGGTGTAACATAAATACTAATTTCAAAGACAGTCCCAGGTTAGATGAAGGTGTAATGAGCAGGATACACAAATAGATGGATGAGGTCTTATTCCCTATACCGGGGCCTCCTATCTTTCCTCAATTTCCTTATTGAATAATAACAGCACTGGGTAAGGTGAGGATCTACAGTTTCAGTTTCAGACCAAATTTAACATGTGGAAAGGAGAAGAAAAATGAAAAAATCACCACAGTAATGTTCTCTGTTCTTGGATGATACTCTTCTCCAGTGTTTGTATTTGCAGGATAAGAGCCCCAATCGGTAATTTCTAAGATCGAGCATCTTATCTTTCACTGCCTCTGCTTTTTTGATGCTTCCTCATTGTCCCGTCTGGAGAGCACTCTCACCACTCCCTCTCCCCTCTTCCTTCCTCACCTGGGGCTGAGATGCAGCTTAGCCGGAACGCACAGCTATAACAGCCTCTCTGAGTGCACCGCAAGACCAGATTCTCTGCGGGAGCAGGGGGCAGTCGTGCCACTGCGGTCCATTGTGGTTAGTTCACGGGGAGGCTCATTAGTTCGACGTCTCTCCAGCTATCCTCCGGGCAAGTTTCTCAGCATACGTGCACGAGCGTAGCATTACCTCATTACTTAATGCTGTATTTTGTCTAATGAACAGGAATACATGTATTTTAACATTTTTTGGTATCTGTATATTTGGTATCTGTTTTTGGCATTTGTGGTCGCTTCCTGGTTGAATATCCTGGCTGCCTGCAGGACATAATAAGTGATGGGATGATATACTTCTGGGGTAGACACAGAAGCCTTTACAAAGCCATGGCCCATAGTCAATCGGTTGGAGCCTGGCTCTCCGGCCTCTCAAGTGGCACCAGTGATAGAGGGTTCCGTCACATTTCTCCCCCTTCCAAATGGGACTGACCCAGGAGGAGACCCCAAACGGGTTGACGCCGAAGTCAGTCAGTTCATTTGGCCCATCAATACTCTCCAAAAACTGGTGCCCCAAACAATTTACCTCCCCAAGAGCAGTACTCGCCTGCCTAACCTCTGCCTCTCCAGAAAAATATAACTGCCGCTGGAGAGAATTACCAACTGTACCTTCTCTTTGGAGTCTTCAATGCCACTGGGGAGACAACTGGGTGGTGGGGGCCCCTTCAATCCAGGGTTGGGGATCTGAGCCAGCTGCCCAGAATTTCTGGGTACCACGGGTGGCAACCACAGTCTCATATACCTGTATGGGACACATGTCCCCCAGTGCTTGTTTTGTACCATCCTCTGGTGGAGGGACCTCTGGTGAGGGAGGGCAGAGGCTATCTGTGCTCTGACCTGGAGAAAGCTCTTCAATTGGGGCTTGTGGGGACCTCCAGCACTGGTAGAGAGGGGCCGTCCTGCATCTCTCATGTTTCCAATTCTTCTGCTGTGGTGGTCTGAGTTGGCACTGCTGGAGCGTCGCGGTCAGACTCAGTAAGGGGGGGGGTTAGAGACCAGTTGCACTCAGCCCGGATGCCAGCACTTCGGCTGGGGAGCGGGGATCTGGGCCAATTCTCCAACATTCCAGCAACCCTGGTGTGGAGACCACAGTCCCATGCACTACCACAGTCTCTGGGCCGCCTGACTGGACCTTACAAAGTTGCTGTGGTCAGGCTCAGGAAGCAGGGGCACTCTGCCCCAATGGCAGCTATTCTGCTGGGTAGGTGCTAGTGGAGACCACATTCCCATCCACTACACTCAGAAAACGTTTTTCCTTTCACGGGAAATGGAAGCCAATTGCATGCCCTCTCGGACCAACATCCTCAGATGTAAAATCAATTAAATCCAAAAAATACATGGACACTGGGGAATACTGTTGAACACAGTCAAACAGTTTTTTACATGCCTTCTCCAGTTTACACTCCTGTGTAATTAAAAGGTCTAAATCACCACACAGTCTAGTGTATCTGGGAGGTCCCCCTTCTTGAATTCCTGGATGGCCTCAATCCGCCACTCTGCTATACTGCAGAAATCCAGATCATCCTGGAGACTATCCCATAATAATCGGGCCACCAAAGTCATAGCCCTCTGGAGAACATTATTTCTCAGTCCCTCAAGATGCTTTGCTCTGCATGCCGCCTTCAACATTTGTAGATATTTATATTACTACTTATCGTGTCTGCTCAATTATAAGACAAGGTTTTTTTTCAGAGCCTCAAATGAAGTCTGACTATAAGACTAAGATCCAGATCCCCCGCAGCGCTGCTGGGGACCTGGATCCTCCTGTCTGGTAACCTCAGCTGCTGCCGGCACTTACACCTGGCAGCTAGTAGTAGTATTAGTTGTGCTACCCTTTAACTTTGATGGTCCTTCTTGTGCTTTCGGCTTTCCGTAACAAAAAAAACATAGAGCTGGTGGGCCTAGCAGCATTACTACTGCTATCAGTACATTTCCTTTACTGGATGATGTAGATCCTTCAAGAAATGATTCCCCAAATAACAACTGAGAGCTTGGTCTACTTGTCCAACTAGACTGACGCAAAGGCTGCATCGTAGAAGAACTGCTGCTGCTGGTGGTGGTAGATGGAGCCTGTCCCTCCCTCCTTTTCTTAGTCCCAAAAGGAGGATCCATTTCAAATTTGTGTGTTGTGTTTAACAGTAGGAGACCGGGGGAAATATTTTATTAATGAAAGAATAAAAGGGAAAAATTGGAAACCAAAAAAATTTAGAGGAAGTTTCTCTTCAGTGCTACTGATGAGAAACGATGCACAACTGCACTGTGCTGTCGCGTGCAGTCTGTCAAAGTGCTAAAGTTATTTAACATTTTTTATTTTTTTTAACTAAAGCCACTAAATGGTGTTATTAACTAAAGTTTAACTATTATAATACACTAACTACTTGTTAAGCTACTAGCAATATTTTTTATTTTACATTTACACAGGCCTAAGAGCAAGATTGATCTATCAGTCTCTTTCTTCTGCTACTAGGCTAAAGCTTTTTCAGGCTATATTTCCTTCCTATTCTAAGTCTACCCCTAGGCAAGGACATACGCTCTCAAGCCCAGTAAGCTAAAGTGAGGTTATCAATATATTATATTTCATTAATATACATGT
This sequence comes from Spea multiplicata, assembly GCA_009364415.1. NCBI lineage: Eukaryota > Metazoa > Chordata > Amphibia > Anura > Pelobatidae > Spea > Spea multiplicata. The sequence goes on along the minus strand of VKOC01022414.1, from coordinate 1,359 downwards.
CATGTGACTCGTTAGTGTTACAAGGTCTCAGGTGTGAATCGGGAGCAAGTGTGTTAAATTTGGTGGTATCGCTCTCACACTCTCTCGTACTGGTCACTGGAAGTTCAACATGGCACCTCATGGCAAGGAACTCTCTGAGGATGTGAAAAAAAGAATTGTTGCCCTACATAAAGATGGCCTAGGCTATAAGAAGATTGCCAAGACCCTGAAACTGAGCTGCAACATGGTGGTCAAGACCATACAGTGGTTTCACAGGACAGGTTCTATTCAAAACAGCAAAACAAACCCCAAAAAATTCTTTAAGTACATAAATTAAAAAAAAATGAAAGTGTAGGTTCACTAAAAACAGAGATGGGAGTGTTGGTTAAGGAGGACCAGGAAAAAGCAGAAACTTTAAATAACTATTTTTCCTCAGTATATATTAAGGAGGAACCTATGGCAATGGATATACATATGACTACTGAAAACAATTTGCAGTCAAACTGTGATTGGATGGCTCATTGGATTGGATGTCAAGAAAGCTCCAGGGCCTGACGGTATTCACTAGACTTGGGCACCACGGGGCTCTTCGTGCTTGTCTTCGTATTCCGCGAATATTCGCGCGTTCCTGTCTTCTCTTCGGGCGAATATTTGTGGACATTCTTTGTGTTCGTTTTTTCTTAGTTTTTTCCGGTTAAGGGGTTAATACTGGGTCAACACGTACCGCAGAAGCTCTGGCACCAGGAGTTTAAATGTCCGTATGAGCAACTCTATTGGTCGCCAGCAGGAGGCCCCCTGCTGCAATGAGCACACTAGCATATATGGCTAATACATTCTCGAGCAGAATATTATGCTACTCAATGTATAACCAACAGAGGGCAGCATTCTGTCCGAACATATATTAGCCATATATGCTAGTGTGCTCATTTGCATTTATTCAAATAAAATATATTCCCATGATCCTTTCGTGTAATGGCTTAATACAAAAAAAAACCCCAAAATAAATAGAAAAAAAGAGTTTGCAAGTTCGACAGAATTAATGTCCGCGAGTGCGGACATTTAACTGTTGCAGCGGGGAGACCAGCGGACCAGCATCGCAGGGGTTAACAGGAGCGGAAATCAGGAGTTAAAAAGGCCGTGCAAGTGAGTCTATTGGTCACCTGCACTGCTCTGTAACCCCTGATGGGGAACCTGCGGATTTCCTGCGATGCCGTGAAGATAAGGTAGGCTAGATGGGGAAGGGGCCGAGGAGATTAGTAGACGAAGACGATCACGAAGATTCTTTGTGTGTGTGTGTGTCTTCGTCTTCGCCTACGTTTTACCGGCACTGTATTCTCTTCTACGTTTCTTCGGAATGAAGAAGAATGTTCGCCCGAAGAA